>JARJDQ010016862.1:0-10266 GCA_030264215.1 Geostiba sp. GC000077 | reverse complement strand
CGTATGTTATGAATGTTAACGAAGCGACAGCACACATCCCTTATACCAGATCACACTGCTGGGATGCTGAAGCGCACATATGTTCCTCTCCTTATTTATTTATTCTTTTTTTTATTGACCACTTATTAATCAAATCGCAATGTTTCTCTCCTTCTGTAAAGTGTAATCAAAGTTGAATAAATAAATAGTGTATTCTTGAAAAAAAAAAAAAAAAAAACTACAATTTTTATTTTATTTTTCGGGCTGTTAGTTAAAATTTACCGCCCTATTTTGTGGGTAATAAGTGGACTATTTAACATTTGGCTGGCACTTTTATAGTATTAAATGTTCCAATTTTGATAAAAACAACTTATAACCTACAAATTATTTTTTGCCAAGATCTAATGTGTGGCCCAGCTGATTGTTAGTTGAAATTAACCGTCTTAGTTTAAATGGTCTTATAACCTCTAGGGCGCTAAGTAAACGCTATTGATTGAATAATAGATTGAATATTATAGTTTTGATAAGTATTGGAAGGTGAAGAAATTTGAATTTCTCGCCATGTTAAAGATAGAAATTAGGCGGGAAATTCAAATTGATTGTTTTTTTATGCTTCGTTACTCAAGGCCATTAAATGCTAAATATTGTTTGTTTGTTTCCAACTGTGTTCTATTCACAAAAAAAGAAGTAGTACCTATTAGAGTGCGTTATTAGATTCGCTGGCTTCGTTAGTGCTAACCTTGACTCTTTATGAATAACTAAGTTCGTATAATTCCTACATGTTTTTTTCGAATATTGTAGGTATACTACCACGAAGCCACTACGTTGGCGTTGAAAGAATGAAAGGTAAATGCGCCTTGGTGCCTGTGCCTAGCACTAGAGACTAGAAGAACCTTCGAAAGGTTAGCGAACGTTACCGCACGATGCCAGACATGAGCAAACTCGTGAATAGTGAATAGTAACTACGTATCTAAAATGTTGAACACACACTTTGTGCAAACATTAAAAAGGAACACTATTGTGTTTAAACACACAATACAGAACACTGGAAATACAATAGTGCCGCGACTTGGGAAGCAAAATGCAATGTTTGCTTATGATCAGCAATTCGCGGAATTGATGAGAGATGCGAGATCATATATTAGCGATTGAGTAATTTTTAATTTCATAGCCATAGACCAGGTCGTGAATAAAGTTGGAGGCTTGGCTTGCTGTCGTGCAGAAAATTGCGGTCAGGCTTTTTCTCTTCATGTGTTAATATGCGGAATGCCAGAAAGAGGAAAACGTTGTTTGAGCTGTATTTGTATGCTGCGCACCTTGGCACTGAAAACAATTACCAGCACAGTAGCGCATGTCGATGGCTGGTGCCTGCGATGCATTTTTTACGTATTGCTGATTGCCGGTGCGCCAGGCGCCCGTAAACCGCAAACAAGAAAATGATAATCGCAAACTATGCGTAATTAAGTAAATTAATAACTGCCAAGGCATGGCGTGCAATATTGTGCAACGTGTGCACTCGGTGCGCTTGGTGTCTCTGGCTTCTGCTTCACGCAATGAGCAAACCATATTTATTGCGTGCAACGCGTAGTATACAATACAGGGTGGACTAAAATTGGCGGAAAAATGCTAGGTAACTTTGTAGTTTATGTCCAAAGAAAACGATAATCTTAATACCAAAATGCTGAGAAAGTTTGGCCTCACGAGGTCCTCAAATTTTGAATTTTTAGGTTACAAATATGCATAATAACAAAGCTAAATTAAATGCTTAAATGCTTAAATGCTATAATTTAACACAGAAGTGATTGAATTTTACAACAGCTTCTGTGCAAACGATATGAATTATGTTATTATGCATATTTGTAACCTAAAAATCCCTATTTTGAGGACCTCTTGAAGCCAAACGAGAAACGAAGACTTTCTCAGGTCTCATCATTTTGGTATACTAAGATATTCGTCTTCTTTTGACATCAACTACAAAGCTACCTGTCGTTTCCCACTAATTTTAGTCCACCCTGTATTATGTGTAGCAAACTCTGGAACATGGGTGCACGCTTTTTATTGGTTAAACCTCGGTTGAAAATGTAACTACAAAAATGTTGTAACTCAGTTTGTGTGGTACCCGAGGACGAGGTCATGAACGTTGCGATTTTGAGGTTACAAATATGCATAATAATAAAATTATTTACATTCCATTGTAGCTTCTGTCGGTTGGTCTCTTAAAAAGCACCTAACCAGAGTTTGAAAATGTTGAATGAAATTATTTGTAAAGTTAAAAAAAGTTGTTATTTATGAGAAATACTGACTTTGCAGAAGTATTGGATTTTCATAACAGATACAGCTGTGGAACGTAAGAACGTAACAGACTTTTTTTAATATGCACGTAGTATCCTCAAAATCGTATAACTTCGTTGACCTCGACGACCACACGAAGAGAGTTACAACCTTTTTGTATTAAGTATAAAGATTTCAACTGAGAATTAACCAAAAACACTCATTTCCAAGTAGGTACTTTGCCAAACATTTCATGCTTATGCTTCATCAGGAATTAACTCCCCTTTATTGTTGAATAGTGAAAGTTATAGTTGATAGTTGGTATATAGTAGTTTTAGACAAGGGACGGATCGTTGGGAGTCATGGAGTTGAACTTTCGAAGTCTTAAAGCAACTTAAGATATTAACCTTAGAGACAATGCTGGTGGAAGCCTCGGTGCGCCTGGATGAGACGATGATGATGATGGTCCGAATTCGTAGGCGAATTCGTGGCTCTGGAGTCGTAGGCTGAAGGCACGAAGTACATATATTATATACCTAGTGCCTTGGCGGGCTCCTTGCCTTGTGCGTTTGCTTCTTCAGCTCGAATGCCGGTTACTCCTGCTGCCGGCGCTGCTCCGGCACTTCTTAGGCTGTTGCTCTTTTGCTCCGCAGTTATGCTATGCTTATATTCCTTCGTACCATCAGTTGGCTATTGTGGCGAACGATTGCATTAAATAAATCCCACGGCATAAGGCACACCAACAACGAATTCCAAAATGAACGCAAACGCAAAAAAACACTGAACCACACCACCACCCGGCACTTATGAATTACTCCTGCTGAAGAGGGCACTTTAATATGAATGCCATGGTAATGATATCCAAGTGGAATCGGTGTCACCACACGTTTGCACACACTTGCTGTTGATTGTTAATCCGAATCGGAAAACACTTCGCGCAAGTTTTTTGATCCGAAGAAGTCGCCGCACGCCGAGAGCCGACTTAAGTCACCGACGACGCCGCGTTCGTGAGCCGGAGTGGAAAACCGTTGCGGTCGCGAAGCCACACGGCACAAGGTAGAAAATATGCCGTCGGTGTTGGCCAACCTGTGCGCCGGTGCGCCAACCAGGTACGAGCGAAACGAACGTACGCGAGCGTACGTAGCGTTGGTAATACTGAACATGGCTAGCGGATTATACGAGTATTCCAATTGGAGAGGGAACTTAAACTTCAACAACACAAGTGAACCATGAGTCCATGAGATCTGCTACAAAACATCAACAGCTAAAACGCGAGCCAAGCACAATTCGAAAATTATGCATAAACAATATCACCAACTTTCTACTAACGCCTCACAACTAACGCAGCTGTGATCAACTGAATATTGATTATGATTACAAGAAGAAAAAAAGAGAGAAAGTGTCTGCGCATAGTGGTTTGGGTGGCGCTGTATAGCTGAATGGCGGGGCCGGTGGGGAATACTTGTCGGTGGAGTTTTTAAACTTCCAACCGTCGTTTTCAACTCTTTGAACTCTTTGGTTGGCCGGCTGGCCGTTGGTCGACGACGGGCCCCGTTTTGTTTGTATTCTCATCACCCACGCGCTCCGTCGCTAAGTGACTGAAGTTAAGCACCGAGCCGAAGCTTTTGCCCGAACAGTTGAATGTGCACAGCTCATATCGCCGCATGCATTCAGAATGTACGCAGCGCACAGAATCCACGCATTCATAAAGCTCAAATTACTCGTTTATTTGACTTTCCATCACTTGCATTCTGACTCCATGTTTGACTTACCAATATGCACTTATTACCCCACAATGAGTCAAATGAAACCTGTCAAAATGTTAAGCAAACACAACGCGTACCTTGATGTGCTTTTATTTTTTCACATGCGAAGAGCAAAGGTGACATTGACCGAATTTGGTAGTCGTCGTGAAGGTTGCAGCGCAATAAAATGTGTTATCCTTCAACAAGTTTAATTTAACTCGCATTGCCATTGACTATGATCGAGTGGCGGTTGAAGAGGTCCGCGGCTCCAAACAAATTTCTGTACAAATACAAATACAGATGCATTATGCGTTAAATGTACATAATATAAATGTTGAAGTAGGGGGAAGCCCTCAGAGGAAAAAAGGCCGGGCGCTCACATCGTCGAATCTCTCTCTGCGCCGCGGATGAGAGAAAACGAAGATGCGGAGCCGCATTCCAACAGGTGTTTGTAGGTTAAGGAATTTGGCTCGTCGTTGATGTTGGCGTCCGTCCCCCGTCCGATTCGTCCGTTTCCTCTGGCCGGGGCCTCGGCGTTGGCTTTGACTCTGCGTTGGCTGGCCAGCGGCTGGCCGAACGGACGACCTAGAGACTCGAATTCTTGTGGAATCCAGCACGCACTCAGCAGCTCCACAGCTCCAGCATCCCAGCCGTCATCCATGCCGTCCAGCATCCGCGATGGATGTGCGGTGAAAAGAGCGCGTAGACACTCGCAAAGAACTAAAAGGCATTTAATACGTTTATTTATAAACGATTCGACGCTTTATTTCCGATGATCGCTAGTCTGATAATTCCTGAATAAGTAAACGTTCAAATCACAGCATCACGGGAGTCGACAACGAATGTCTCTTATATTGTTATCTGTTATCATATTGACTCGTGGTTCAAGTAAACATTAGATTAATAAAGTAGCATTTGGTATTATTGTATTTCAATGTAAAATTTCTAGCTTAAGTGTTAAGATATTATGAAAAAGGATGAGATAAGAATTTCTCAGAGGATAATTCTTTACATCTGTATATTGAACTAATATAACACTAACCCTAGTAAGATAGGTTTACGCAGGGTGTTCCTCTTAGGCTCTATACAAAGGGTCCCATTAAACACATAATTTTGGAGGGGTTGTTGGGGAGCATCAGTGAATTACAAGAAACATATTGAAAAATTCTATAGACTTAGAAATCTTAATAATTAACACTTGAAGATGCAATTTGAAACCAGCTTATATTTACAATCAATTTTGAAAATTTTGAGGTATTGAATTTTAAAACTTTTCAAATCTTGAAACTAGAAAATCGTTTTGACATGTTAATCACAGGTGAAATCAATAATTAATAACTAACAGTTACATTTGATAATAAATGTTAGATTCAACTGGATGTTATCAGCGATGTTGCCGAATGTATATAATTTAGTTATTTTCTTTTAACTCACTTCACAAGAAAAGGAATTTTTGTTTAAATATTTTTTCTCGCACACTAATAATGGTACAAGCTGTAGAGGAAGATAGTATACCTCAAAAGAAGTCGATAAACGAAAAATCTTCTTATTTTAAAGAAGTATTATTGGCATGAAAATACCATTTGTTTTATTTTTTTTTTAACGTTTAACAATTAATTTGCTATCTTAGTAGGGGACGAAAGGACGATAATACACCCCAAAAGAAGACGATAAACCAAAAAACATCTGTACAAAATACTTAATTGAACCCCAAGATCAATAAACGTAAATTATTTCATAAAAGTAAAAATACATATTATCTCGCTAATTAGACGACTTTTACTAAGATAATTTTCGTGTATCCACTTCTTTTGAGGTGTAGGTACTATCGTTCCATGGAAGAATAAACTCAGGACCGCAAACACCCTGTATTAATAATCTAACGATCTAACCTGTAGAATTTGGATTTTAGCAGGTTGCATGAAATATGTAGTAGTAAGATATGCAACCAACATTACTCAATAATTATTTAAATGCCATTTATGCCACAATTGTTTAGCCAATAATTCCTAAAAAAAATACTAAACTTGCCGCCTCTGTATAAATGAACATCCGTCGAGTATGTACCCCAAGCCGGAAAATCCTTCGTTTCGGAAAAGCCCCAGTTAAAAACGTAAATCTCACTTGTTTTACGTTGGCATCCTGGCGCTGCTGAGCTTGGTCGGTTTAAGTACGTGATGAATTCTATTACGCGCTGGGCGCTGGAAAACCATATTTTCCACCGTCAAAACGATGCGGGTGGCAGCACCCGCAGGACACCGAGCCGAGCAAAGTGAAATTTCATTAAAATGTATACGTCGGCAAAGACGTTGCGTCACGACCCACCAGGCGGCAGCGGCGGCGACGGGTGGCGGACGATTTGGGGAAGAGGCTCGCGTGGAAATTTCCCACTTCCATCACGTTCGCCGTTCGTATTTCCAACGTGGGGGCATAACTCGAGAGGGGCAATTGCCGACGGAATCCCCGGCGCATCCTGCCTACCTTATTGCCGCACGCCGGCACTCGGAGTTTTCCGACAAGTCATAATCCGAGGAAATGGTCACGTTCACATCGCGTACAGACTCATGGAGATACGGCAGTCGTCACATATCATATTACAGCGTTGACGCCACATTATCCAGGTGTGAGGAATATTATTTGAAAGTCCTCGGAAGCCAGGAGACGTGGAGACAGGAAGTTGAGGGGGAGAATATTAGGCTCATTTTTCTGTCAGTCTGAGTCGATTTCTAAAGATGAAGCGCTAATCAAAAGAAATGTAATGAGTGCTGGTTCTGTCTCTGACTCTCGGTGGTTGTGTTTGATACTGTGCAGTGTTATTATATTTTTAGACGCACTTTGAGTTGGACTTTTCTTTGTTTCCGACAGCTTTTCTTCGGCGAGTAAACCGCCAACAATGGAAAGCAATATTTCGTGACAAATGTCTGCTGCAGCTAGATAAGCACAATGGTCAAAATAGCAAGTGTCGCTATTTTCTCCCTTTTTGCCTACGCTTGCAGCAGATAGGCATAGAAGCGTGGAACAGGGGCGTCAGAAACATTACGCTGCGTGTTTGTGAAGCGATCACCTTTTTGCGTCATGTGCCTTGGCCAAATGTGTATTGCGATGGAGGGAAAATGTCGCCCACACCTGCCAGAAGAAATCCCTGGCTACGCACGTCACATTCAGCGGTTTTCAGGCGTCAGCAAGAAAATCCCAAACCGTTTCACGCAATGCTAGCAAATCGCCGTGTCCCTTGATTGCAAGAATATCTTAAGTCGTATTTCGCCGGCCTAGCAATTCAGGCAATTGCAATTGTCCAGGGTGCAAGCATCCACGAACATAATATTGATAAATGAACATTGACTTCGTCTCTGTGTGGGATTACTTAGCGTAGTCGCGCGTGTTTGCGCTGAAACGTCAGCGGGAGAGATGGAAAATCGGAAAGCTCGAAGCTCGAGGTGCGAATCCCCATTGGGGACGCGCGGAACGGTTTAAATACGACGGGCCGTTTTCCCCGATGCCCGGAGCGGGCGGGAACTTTCTTTTGAGAGATATGCGCGTGCACGTAGCAGGCGCCCGAATTCTCGAGCAGACCGTTTCACTCGAGAGTAATTGAATGTTTGTTTTTTCATCGGGCGCCCTGGCGCTTTTACTTTCCTCTTAAATGCAAAGCCAAATCGTGAAAGAAATGAGCGCGGGAAAAGTGGAGCTAAAAGGTGGAAAACAGATGAATAAAAATACTTGAGAGAAAATAAAATTTAGCAAAACATTTGATTTCAGTTTAAGATTAGGAATATGAATCCAACGTTATAATAACATCAAGCACTCAAAAGTCATTTTCTTGGAAGTTACTAAAAAGTTGGCAAGTGGCGCTGCTGGGAAACTATTGGTTTATCGTATACAATACCAATAGAAACGAAACAATGAAATAATCCTACATCCGACAGGTCGGTCTATAATAGTGGTTCTTTGTTTATCAATTACGGCATAGTAACGTGGGTCTATATATCCCCAATGCACATAACCCTTTTCCCGTATAATTAAAGCATTGTTGCTGGTTGCAGCAAAACCCAAGCGCGTAGGTCTCTCCAAGGGCCGCTTGTCACGTAGTACCTTCCATGGAAGTGAAGATAATTCCCGTCGACACTTTCTATGAATAGTAAACTACGATAAACGCAAACCGGGCGAACATTAAATTCCGTTTACCTTTCCCATTTACTCACACACACGCGATCGGCGAAAGAAATTGCCTCCAACAATGATAATAATGCAATTACACATTACATGTTTAGGTGTTCAGTTTAGTTACCTGAGGTAAATGGCCGGAGCCACAGCGTGCATTAATCAAGCGATGAAAGAGGAATATTTGATATGAAATGACAATACTGGAAAGCCGGGCGCGGTAAGTATGAAGCGAATTTGCGCCCATTGCAGAACAAAGGCATTCGAATGCCCCGAAGCGACCCGCAGTATAGAGGAGAATCATGTCCTTTAAGGATAATTTATTTCGGGCTTCCTTGTGCTCCCAACGCGCGGCAAACGTATTCTAATATCATGTTAACAAGTGAAGTGAATTTTTTTTTGGTTATGAGAAAAATCGAGTTAAAGTTTTAGGTCTGAATCTTCGAAAGAGGGATTTTTAAGATTTCTGATTTCTTGAAAACAAGAAAAGTGCCAAAAAGCCACCGAAATATGTTTTCATGAGTTGTTTCCTTTTCCTTTTGTAATAAAACTTTCTATCGAATCGATTGATATAAGAGGATTTGCCCCTAATTTTAATAGGTGTGATTCACCCTGATAATAGAGGGTTTGTTATTGGAGAGAATCAGGAGAAGTTATCGAATAATTTCCCACGGACCCTGAAAATGGAATCAAGCGAAATTCAACATTGGGGATAATAGCTCTGCCATTTGCTGAAATTCAAACATTCGGGGTCACTATAGGATACGACTCGGGATGCGATGCGCTTCCGATTAAAACAATTAAACGCAGGACGTAACCAAATAACCAAAATTACTCAATTTCACTGTAACAGATATTATCGCAGCGGCATTCTAAAAATGCAATTAAAAAATATTAAGCAAACATTTTAATGCCCCGATGAAGGTGTAAATTGTTTATTCTCCTATGTTGTTTCGTCTCGGCGCAAACACTTCGGCGAAAAAGTAATTAACACGAACTGGAATATCTATACACTCTTGCCACCTTGCGCCCCTTATGCGCAGGGAATAATAAAACTGGCGTGCCGCTCAAAATTTCATAAACGCCGAGGGGCTTTATTTTTAATTACGTATACATACATGAAATATGCTTTTAATAAAAATGCAATGTGGGCAAAAGGCTTTTTTCGTGTTGAGCGGATTGGGCAAGCATTCGCATAAACTGTAAATATTCCGTATTCCCATAAGCCCGGCGCCTCCACATTGTGAGCACTCCATTTTCACATAATAAGGCCATATCTTTGCAACATTTAGGAATGCGTAGTGCTGCAATAGTCCATTCAATCGTTAATATTTCATTCACTTTGGCTTTGAATGAGGCAGAATGATTGGTTGGATATTCGTTTACTCCAGGCTGGCGGCTCAGAATCTCTGATAAAATACTAATACCATACCTAAACGTAATGCTCGAACAAAATGTTGGAAATGTGGTAATATTCCTTAAATTGCAAACTGCACTTTCATTATTGAATGTAGGATGTTAGGATGTAGGATACACATCCGAGTGTAAATTTCCATCAAATCATTCTCGAAAGTGCATAGAAGCATAGATTCCTTGAGAAAATTTAAACTTTGCACCAGTTTAAACGCGCCTTGCAATAGAGCATTGAAAGTAAACCATTTCGCTGGATGAAGAAGTTTAGGTTGAAGTGTGTTGAAATGCGAGTGAACCGGCGGAGCTTATTTACTTTTGCACAAGCGGTTAATGCCTTCCAGCCTCGTATAATCCCCGCAGGATTTTGGATGTTCACTATACTTCACCAATGTAATTTCATTTTCATTTCCATTGCGTGAATTAAGTATGAAAATGGTGCATTTTTCAAATGCTTCATTTTTATTTGTATGCCTTTCACAGGAGTCAATTGCGAATGTCATGACTCAGGAATGAATAGTATGCTTATCATGGGGTGATGGCGGAACGCGGAAGTGGCAAAATGACGATGGTGAAATTTCAATTAAGACGCCTCGATATCAGCTGTTCAACTTCGTCGCCGGGGACCCTTCCCCTCGCGTCGCAACTGGAATTCCCCGCACATTCCGTGACCATAGATCTTTAGTTCCGCCAAAATGTC
>JARJDQ010016837.1:0-12726 GCA_030264215.1 Geostiba sp. GC000077 | reverse complement strand
TTAAGTATGATTGCATGTTGCGCATTTGGAGCTGGGAAATTGCTGAGCAAAGGGGCAAGGGCGAATGCGGCGGTGGTTTACCTGACTAATTTACCCCACGATGGATAATGCGATTCGCACCCCTCCCCAACATAGATACAGCGATTTTGGTCGCGCGGAGGTGCCGAGGGAAGTTGTGCGCCGTCCACGGTGGGCGCAGCGGCTGCGGCGGTGTGTGCGGGAAATTCGGCGGCGCGCGGTCCAGCGGCGGAAACTCCGGCGGAAAACTCGTGCACGCAAAATTTGTTTGTTCGGAGCATCAGCGCATCAGCTGGGAGAGCATGATTTAACCTTGAACGTTAAACGCTGTGCGCTGGGGGGATATTTTTCTTTCCGATGGTGGTAGCACTGCCACTGCAAGTAATTGGTGTCACTATTTTGTATTTTAAAACTAACATTTTGCAATTACTTGCACAAAACAATGAAAAAACGTAATATAATGAAGTAGCAATGTTGAAATTATAAGATGGTTTTTGCGTTTGTTTTTTTTACAGATATTTCATCGGTATACTGCAGTGTGGAAACATAACTTTCTTGTGGTGGTAGCACTGTGAGAAAAAACATGGCTTCCAATTTCCATTCTAACCAAATACAACTTTCAAAAAAAATAAATCGAAGTTTTTAGTCGCTTTCCTTGAAAAATAGCAAGCAAAAAACTAATGTTAAAATGTAACAAGTTCGATATCTAAAATATGTTGTATTTCATAGAAAACTTAATTCATATAAAACTAAATAATTCTTACTGAAATATATAAATCTAAAGTACTATTTATATTTTGTATGTGTGACCATAATAATGGATAAAATGCTTAGGAGTAAGTATATAATTGTAATACGTAAGTAAATTACGCTTGTCATAAAATGAAATTTGTATGTGATCGTTAAAACATGATTTAGAGGCTATCACAAATAGAAATCTCGGTAACAATCGTTATATAAGCGTATCTGAGTTCTTCATATTTTGATTTTGTACTTAATTTAATGGCAATTTCGCAGTCACTAAAGATTGCTTCAAAATTTTAACTTTTAAGAGACCAGGATTGACTTGACTGTACTTAAGATGTCGTTTCTTGAGTCTTTGCATGACGCTCGGCCGAACCCTCGGGATGCCATTGGGACTGTTATTGCCTCTGCCTGTAATAACAAGGATATCCTTATGATTGCATTTCTGGCCCTTTAGGCGATCAATCGTTTCGTCAATGTAGATATCCAGCGTGTTCAGCGCTTCCGCCACGCGTAGATAATGCAGATCAATTGTGTCCGAATTATTGGAGCGATGGAAACCCTCATTGACAATTTGTACCGCCGCCAGCGAGTTGTACTTCTCGCACATGCGCGTTTGCTCACTGGCGCGTTCAGAGTAGAATGTCGCAACTTCGGTCATGCCTTTGTTGTAATACTGCTTGGCCCTGTTAAGCAGCTCAACGCGTTGCTTCTGATGATTCTGCGCCTCTTGTCGCAGCTCGACACTGCTTAGCTGGCGCTGCGCTTCGAAACCTTGGCGGTCACGTGATTCCGCCATCTTGGACGCATCGTACGCAGCCTGCATCTCCTCCAGCGTCCCGGCCGAGATCGTCTTCCTAGCGTTGTCGTGATACTCAGCGCCGGAACTGCGCAGCGATTCCACGGTTTCCTCAAAGCAGCAGTCGTGCGCATTGTACAGCTCGGTGAGCACATCGGTGTTCCTTGGAAAGCACGCGGTTAATTTCTGCATCGTCATCTTGTACGCCATGTCTTGCGGCGTGAGGTTGCGCCATTGATTCTCAGCGTGTTTCTGCTGGCGCTGCGCTTCGGCCTGATCCTTCATGATCTGTTTGAGGCTGGGCGCCTGCTGCTCCTCCAGCTTGCGGATCTCCTCCAGCTGCAGCTTCATCTGCAGCTCCTCATCCTCCTCCAGCATGTGCTGCAGCATTACCTGTTGCGCTTCCATTTGCTTAAGCAAACTCTCGAAGTACAACGCGTGCAATTGATTTGCCAGTCGGCGTGGTACTTCCACCGTTGGCGAGTAGTAGCTGCTCGGCACTGCGACATCGGGATTTCCAAACAGCCCATTCAGCTGCTCCACCAAACCTGGGCCCAGATTCAACTCAACCATGTCATCATCCTGGCCGTCGCGACCTTCGGAATCTTCCGAGATTGAATCCTCTTGGTCGTCCATACCATTGCAGACAACAAAACCGTCCTCTTCGATATCTTTCGTAGGCGGTTGACTTGGTCCTGGTTGAACATCATCATCCACAACAATAAAACTCTTGTCACCCTTGTGCTGCTTGATCTGTAGCACATGCTTACTGTAATGCTCATGATTTATCATGACGTTCGTCTCCAGGTGCTTCTTCAAGGCCAATTTCTTCTCTTCCATGAGTTTCCGATCCTTTTCTGATAATTCAGGCACAGGCATTTTTGTAATTGTTTCCACTTTGACATCATCCCTTTTCGGTGTTTTCGCTGGCTTGGGAGCTTCGTAATGCTCCAGAAACTCATTCTGCACACTATTGTCATCCACCAAGATGTCAATGCACTCCTGGAGATCCCCGTTGGATTGATACCAAGTATACTCGAGATGTGCAAGCGGAATCTTCTCGAACATATCGCTCAGCGTCTTCATAGCTTCCTCCTTTACCTCGAGATCACCGTTTTCAAGCAAGACAACATCATCATCATCACCACCATCACCAGTGCTTGTTCCCTTATCAAAATACCCAACGCGCGGATACACGGGCGGATAAAGTCCGTGATTGACAAAATCCCCTTTGCACCATAGCTCATTAACAAAGCCTTCATCCCTGGTTGATGACATTGAATCCCTTGTAGCTGTAGAAACTTTTGACCCCGCAGAACAGACAGTGTTCATTGGTGGAAAGCCCCTTATTATTGGAGGCTGCACCTTGTAAAACAAATTACTTTCCCTGAAAATCCTCTCAACAGTAATATTCCTGTCATATCTATCAAGCATGTCCAATATTTTCTCCTTTGGCACATTGTGCTTGTTCTTTCTTGCAAGCTGTCCAGCTTTAAACTTCCACTGTGTGTTTGGCTCCATGATAAACACTTTGTACCCAAATTCAGCAGCCCATTGCACATACACAACCATCTCCCACATTTGTGTGTTTGTATTGTCAATGAGCACAGGACTTTTGCCATAGTGCATGGCAGTGTAGGCCTGCTTCTTGCACCAATCATGTGCATTTTTTACTTCGTACTGATTGTAGCGATACTCTCCACATCTCATAAAGAAATCATCTGCACTGAAGATGTAATCATGTGGATTGCATGTTCCAAGGATTTCCTGAAGTACTTGCCTTGCATGTGTTGATTTGCCACATCCGGGCAAGCCACGGAGTAAAATAAGCGTTTTGTAGCCTTTCTGTGCAAAGGCAACTGGCGAAAGGAGATTGAGATCAGTTTGAGGCTGATTTGGTTGCAGATGTTGTGGTTCTCGTTCAGGTTCAGGTTCAGGCTCAACTTCAGATATATCCATGTTAATGTGCAGCATGTCTGCGAGGTTCTTTCTGGATAAATCAACTAAAATTTCGGGCGGTTGAGTAACGAGAGTGAAATGTGTTGTCATTGAAGTGGTACTTACAGTCATAGTTGCATTGCTCCAACACCAAGTCAATAATTTCAGCGTCCAGGTCATCCAAACGTCCAGCGAATTCCGTCGCAAGTGTTTGCTTGATTTCGTCCACGTTCTGGTCATTGTAGCTAATTGTTTCGCCGTTTTCCAGCACGTTGTAGTAATTGTAGTTTGAAGCCATTGTTGTGGTGCGTAGTTCCGTGTTTGTTGTTTGTGATTGTTTGGTGTTTTACCGTTTTGCGTTTTCAGCGTTTTGCTCGCGTTTTGCGCTTCGTGTTTGGTTTAGTTTGGTTAAGTGCACGGAGTGCACGTACGCGTGTGTACACTTTCTCAGCTAGTTGCTCAGTGCCTGGAGCAAAAATTAGATGATATAAAACGCAAAGTAAGTGTTTAGACAAAGTCTTTCTTACGACGCAGATAGCTCATTAACGAATTATGCCTACTGAGTACTTTACGTTATTATTTGTTCATTTATGTGCATACTCAGCAACAGGCTTGGCGGGATAGCGACAGATTAGTCATGAGTACGATTAACAGATACATATCAAAACATATTATGACTAGGTAGATAGCATTTAGATTTAGTTACAACAAGCAAAAACAACTCTCAAATTGCAATATTTCGACGATATTTTTTCTAACATTCAACGCGCAACAAAAAAACAAAGCATTTTGTTATGTACCTGGCTTATCAAGGTCATTGTTTGATAACACTCTTTGGAAACCACAGCATATACTTCTTTAGAGTTGCGAATGAATGTGCCAATAGAACGGAATAGTTTTACTAATTGTATTTATCCTTATCAGATGGAATTTTACGCTATGCTTGCCTTTGTAATAAAATTAGTGCGCAATAAAAATGTAGGCAACCAAACATGCATTAAATGGACACAATTTGAAATTTGACTGTTGAAAACGGTTGAAAAGCTACCGCTAAAGCATGCTAACGGTTGTGTTGGTTTTGCAATTTGCAAGCAATATATTTACAGGACTTATTGAATAATTAGCGATGATGGTTGCCGTAACTCTTTAGCACAAGAGCGAACACTGTCTACATTTTGATTCGCTTGGCGTCGGTCGCGTTCGTGTTGGTTTTCTCCCTCGGCAAGGCGCGTTTGACCTGCAGGCGTGTGTGGTGGCCGTGGCAGGTGCACTTCTCCTCGCTGCTGGTGTCGTCGTTATCGTGTTTCTTACTTAGATTACTTAGAAACAAAAGGTGATTACTTAGAAACAAAAGGTGTTTAGGCAACCAAATGTGCTCCCGACCTCACCTGTTGGCATTTCTATAAAACACATTTTGATAAGCCGGCTTGAGCTTCTTCTGCTGCGCCGTCTGCCACGTCTTGGAGAGATGCTTCTCGGAGTAGGTCTTCAGGTGCGGCTTGGAGTTGGTGTTGGCGTAGATACGCGATGTGTTCAGCTCGATGGCGGTACGCGACGTGAAGAGCGGCTTACCCTGCTCGTTATCCTGCGGTGGCTGCAGCTTGACGAAGCGTTCGCTCTGCACGAGCGGAATCGGCGTGTGGTCGCCGTGATCGCGATACGAGTACGACCTGCTGATGCTCTTCCTGTACTTTTCCTCGTCTCTGCTATAATTCACAGCACATGCGACAAATGAGAGATATGAGCGAATTGAGGCTGACGAAGGCGACAGTGAACGCTTACAAAATGGCGGCGAAGTAGCGATGCTGAAGCAAGCGGCGCGCATTGCTGCGAATATCCGGATCATATTGCAGCATCAGCTTGAGGATGGTCTGCGCGTCCTCGCTGAAGTTTTTTATCATCGGGCTGAGGCCAGAGCCGATGGACTTGGTAAAGTTGCGCAGGTTCTTTGAGCGGGACTTGAGCTTCGACAGCAGGCGCGGACTGGGCGTGCCCAAGATGGCGTGTATTTTCGATAACTGGTCGATTTCGTTCGTGCCCGGAAATAGTGGCTTCATGCTGCGCAATAAAAGTGTTTGATTCAACGCCCTGCCATCGTTAAGCTAGCTCGCGTACGTTAGAACCTCGTAGAAGACACAGCCGGTCGCCCAGATGTCCATCTTGGGCCCGTAGTGCCCGACGGTGAGGAGGCACTCCGGCGAGCGGTACCACCGCGTCGAAATGTACTCGGTGTAAGGCGGCTTTGAGTAAATGCCGCGAATTGAACCCAGATCGGCTAACTTTATAATTTCTCCCGGCTGTCGACACAAACAACATTTTTACACACTGTTTTGCTTTTAGCGCTTCTAGATTCTACTATTCAACAAAATCGTCCACGATGTCATCAAAACTTGACAAACTTGAATTTACTGCTGAGCAGAAAGCAGTGATCATCAAACTGCACCAGAAGCAAGTCGATTATCTAGATGCGCTGGATGAATTATACCTAGACAAAAACTTGGAATGGACCGTCCTCTGCAAAACAGATCACTTTTACACTATGGGTCTGATTATCGACGGTGTGACATATACAGGGAAAGACACTTCAGAACCTTTGGCGAAATTGGTTGCGGCGAAAAAGGCAATTCAATGCTTGCTAGAGAAGAAGTTGAATAGAATTGGCATTGATAAGAAGTGTAATTTGAATGATATTGAAATCACCAAGAAAGTTAAAACAGTAGAAGATGACGGTAATATTTATAGTTTAACTGGTTTTGCCTAAAAACACTTCAGGAGTCAAGGCCGCTGCACAACTGAACGTGAACGAGAACGAAAACTGAATCCTGTCTTGATTGGTTGAATGACAAAATTTTCCGACATTCAACCAATCGAAAGTCAGCTGTTGTGCAGCGGCCTTCATTAGATTTACCGCAATTCCCTAAGTATATTCGGTTGCCTACAGTTTGATACTAGAAGCATGCGCAAATCTAGCACTCTGAAGAAAGCATGAATTAGTTGGGGTACCTGTTGGTTGGTTGTATTGCTAGTCTGTGGTAGTTTAACGAGAATGTTCTCCGGCTTGATGTCGCGATGAAACAGACCGTGTCGATGCAAATAATCCAATCCTTTCAGTATCTGATAGAGGTAGTTCTTCACACGTCCCTCGGGAAGGGATCTAAAACATGTTCCATGTTCCATTACCTACCGCCATCACACCAAACGCATGTATAACTGTTACCGTTTGCGCGCCTTCATGAACTCGTATATGCTCATGTCCATCAGTTCGAAGATGAATATTAATTTTCCGGAGCTCTTCTCACTGAAACAGACATGACGCGCAACATTTTAAGCAAAACTATCTGAATCTTTTCTCTTTTCCCTTACAAAAAGTAGTCGTGCATGTAGAGAACGTTCGGATGCTTGTTGAGCTTCTGCATGGCGATGATTTCCGCGCAGTAGAGTACGTCGTTGCTCCCGGAGAAGCACTTCTTGAGGATCTTGGCTGCGTACAGCTCCTTGCTGACGCGGTCCTCGCATTTCAACACCTCCGAGAATGATCCTTCGCCGATTTTCTGAATAATCTTATATTCTGCAAACGCAAGCGCATGTTCACAATCATCCCCTGCAGGTAGCTTTTGGCGGCGTGGTACTCACTTGATATGAATGCGGGCATTATACGTGGCAGATTAGGTTTTTGATGATTGAAAAACTATGATTTGATAATTTTGATAAAGTGCTATCCTTGTAACATGTCAATCGATTAAATGTTTGACGCTTGTTTGCCTGTCAACCGGAACATTGTTTTAGCAGTTTTTAAGTTTTAAACTGGAGTGTGCAAGTTTTCAAAAGTATGCAGTTGAATTTCGCGGTTTTCGTTGTGCGTGGGGTTGAGTGCGCATGCGCGCACATCCGCCCTAAACTACCCTTCCTTTGCCTACAATCCAACAAATAAAATCGTTAGTTGCGTTGGGGTAGGGGTTGGTGGTGTCGTTATGTTCCATTCCATAACAATGTAGCTAAACCGGCGCTAGTGGTGTTCACTTAATAAATCTTTTAAAATATGTGACCAAGCTTTTAACATTTTGCACAGGCACAGCAGAAACCATGGCCAACGAAGTCGCCATCGACAATTCGGTAAAAAGCACGGCGGTGAAACGAGCAGCAGACCCCAGTAACTAAGACTACACACTAAGATGACAAATGTTGTACTTAAAGTTGAATTGTTTATAGCAAATGGAAAGCCGCAAGCTGCAAAGCGGAAGAAACTCGACCCCTTGGTGAATGTCGGCGAACGGAGTCCCGTTGCCATTTTAAATGAGCTCCGGCTCGGCCTAAAGTACGAGATGCTCGAGCAGACCGGCCCATCGCATGCGCCCATCTTCAAGATCTGCGTCGAGGTCGACGGGCAAAAGTACTTCGGCGAGGGGAACTCGAAGAAGATGGCGCGATGCAAAGCAGCCGAAGCAGCTTTGAAGTCTTTTATTCAGTTCCCAAACAGCTGCAAAATCGTGCCCAGCACGATGCATGGCCACCAAAACATGGACTTCACCAGTGATAATTTCGAGGCCAAATCGACATCGCCCATGATCATCGACGCGAACAAAACGGCAGAGAACCAGAAGCGCAATGCCAGCATGATTTTGAATACTTTATATCCTAATGCGCAGTACGTGTGCACGGAGAACGATGATATTTATGCGCGGTTCATGGTTACTGTGAATATTAACGGCGATACTTTCTTTGGAACTGGTGTGTTGCATTGATTGCGGAAGAAAGCATAAAGTTACGATGTTGTGCGTGTTGCAGGTTCGAACAAGAAGTTGGCGAAGCATGCCGCCTCAACAATGGCGCTCTCGAAGTTGGCAAGCACCAGCTTGGTGACTTCGTCTTCGAAGCGCACTTATGGGGGAATGCAGCAGGAGCTGGCCGACAGGATTGGCAGGTATTTAACGCTTTCGCTCGCGTTTGATAACAAACCGCATTAATCTTTAAATGCAATCTTTACATTTTACAGCACTCGTATTTCTTGATATCTCCCTCTAACTCTTTTTGTACGTGTCATGTATAAAAATGGTCATGTATATACGTTGCTTGTGAATCGGTTATTTTTGGCGTGCAGTTTGCGAAAGTAACCGATCGCGAATCGATGCGATTTCTGACTGTTACAGAAGGCGCAAGGATGCAATCGCTTGCGTCCCACAGGGCCACAGGCAAAGCGATTGCATTCTTGCAGCAGGGGAACCGCTGTACACACGTCTTTCAAAGTACAAGTTTGAAGGCCAGTTACGTGCGGTACATTAATTATATTTACTGCGTTCGCAGTGGGCGCCTTTGGCATTGGGGACGACCGTTTGGGGACGTGCAGACATGAGAGAGCGACTGCCGACTGCAGTAAATATAATGATGTACTGGCGTAACTGATGAATGATCGGGCGCACCGTCACAACCGAAACAATCTTCCCCCGTACCCCCTCTCGGTTCAATAATCTTCTCGGCCACCTTCCTCCTACTCTCTCAATTCGACTATTCGAGGGTGATGTTGTAAGTATTAGTTGCCGTAGCTCGAACGCGCGGACTGTGAGTGTTCCGTTTGACGTTTCGTTTTTTTTTTGTTTCTATTGGTGTCGTTTTCTCGGTGTTGTTGGCCAATGCGAGACTAGCTGTAGTAGTGGGACCCGTTACTTATTGCATTTGCACACGATCACATCAACACCAAACCTGCCCCCTTTTTTCTGACTGAGCAAAACACACTAACACCGCCACTCTACACGCGATGTCATGGCAGCCAATGGATGCAAGTGTCCTGTCTTTGTGCAATATATATATACCCACACCCAGTCCACGTCCCGAACATCCTCAAACTTCAACACGAGTGTGCAAATCCATGTGGGCGTGGCTGTGCCGGCGATAATCATGCTTTGCGAACTGTTTGCAGAGCGGTTACTGAGAAATTTATTAGCGTTATGAGCGACGACGCGCAGCACGCCAAGCGTAAGGTGCTCGCCGGCATTGTGATGGCGCGCGCCGGCGGCGAGCTGGAGGTGCTCAACGTCACCACCGGGACGAAGTGCGTCTCCGGCGAGCACATTAGCATGCACGGCGCGGTGATCAACGACATGCACGCCGAGATCATGGCACGCCGCGGGCTCATCAGCTTCTTCTATGAGCAATTGAATCTGCACACCAAGGGTATAAAGATGTCCGCTGTTTTCGCGCACCTTTCCTTAATGTGGCGCACTTGCAGGTCTTGGGTCCAACTCAATATTTGAGTATAAAACTGAAGGTGGTTTTAAGCTGAAGGAGGGCGTTGAGTTCCACCTCTACATCAACACCGCCCCGTGCGGTGACGCGCGCATTTTCAGCCCGCATGAAGACATCTGCATGGCCGGCATGGACCGTCATCCAAATCGCTCCTCTCGGGGACAACTCCGCACGAAAATCGAATCTGGCGAAGGTACGGTTCCAGTAAAAGGCGGTGTGGTGCAAACCTGGGATGGTGTTCTGCAAGGCGAGCGTCTGCTCACAATGTCCTGCTCAGACAAGATCTCGCGATGGAATGTCCTTGGAATACAGGGCGCGCTTCTCTCCTACTTCATCGAACCGGTGTATCTGTCTTCGATCGTCCTCGGCAGCTTGTTCCACGAAACACATCTGTATCGGTAACCTAACCTAACTATAAAGCTATAACTTTCACCGCACTGCAACTCGATTGACTTGTTTTTGATGCACACAGGGCTCTTTGCGGACGTATCGAGTCCAAGCTGCAGGGTCTCACACCTCCCTATCGTCTCAATCGACCAAACATGAACCTGGTGACGTCGTGCGAAACTCGCCAGCCGACAAAGGCGCCCAACTTCGCTGTCAACTGGCTCTCGCACACTAAGAGCGACGGGGTGGAGGTGATCAACACGACCACCGGCCGTCCGGAGAACGGCAATTCCTCGCGACTCTCCAAGGCCATCTTCATGCAGAAGTTCCTCTACCTGTCGAAGAATCTTCGCCCCATGTTTCCTATCAGCACCGAGTGCACGTACTACAGCGACTTTAAAGGCCAAGCATTAAACTATCAAGTAATGTCTTAAAAATGTTCAGCTCATATTATATCAATTGATGTTTTTTGCTTTATTTCAGGAGGCAAAAGTTCATCTTTTTGATGCATTTCAAAAAGCTGCTCTTGGCAAATGGGTCTCCAAGCCTCTGGAAGAAGACCAGTTTGAAATATCTTAAGTCTCATGCACAAGCACTCCACGAGGAAACTACGCCAATTTAGATAGCAACTCGTTTTAAGTTTTAAGTTTTAACTTAACTTGATTAAAAAGAAATATTGAGAAATTTGACGTTTCATATGAATTTTCTTAGGGAACGTGGTTTCTCAATATTTCTAATTAACAGCCAACGAAAGAAGCTTTCGAATTTATTCGAATATAATCTCGAGTTAACACGAAATTAAGTTTTGTCGTTTTTTATTAAAATTTTCTTAGACGAAAATGGCTTCTTCCATAACACTTTTACAATTCAGATTATTGAACCTACTGAATAACGACAACATTGTAATTTGTATTTTATTTACTAGAATCTAATTTTCTGTTGTGATACTCTTTAACTTTAGAATTAGTTAAGGACTGGTTAACTTCTATAGATCCTTTTTGACCATTATAACCTTTGAATAAATATCGAATATAAATGAATGAGGATTTTATGCATGGTGGTCATTTGTCCCGAACTTCCGCTACCGCTTATTATAATTTAAAAATTTATTGAACCGGAGCTTTTTAAATTCAAGTTGTAAATATACATGGCTAGAGATTTGAACACGCTCGTTATTATCTATTCACAGTATACGCACATTTGAATCGATCTTGTTTCCAATAAGATGGGTGATTTGGAAATACGCATAAAGAATGTGAATGCTGCTGAAGAAATTTAGCTTTCCGAATATGCCTGTCTAGAAGAAGATGTTTAGTTGCTGATTTTAACACGGATAATATTGTGTATTTGGGGAAGGACGGAAGGAGTATAGATCAATGCCGGAGATTATGTTGGCGCTTATAAATAAAAACTAAAATGTAATTTTACTTTTAATCTTCGATTTGACAATATTTCACAATGTTTTTTGACAAGATTCATCGGAAGATCCTTTATAATTTCTAAACGCGAGTACCTTTTAACAATTTCTATGCTGATTCTGATAGCCAAGAAGCCTCTCTTTAAGATGCATCCCGTCCTACCCCGTCTAACACCCCGGAAGTGTCTAAAAATCCACTTTGAAAGTTTGGCCAATTATTTCGATATTTTGACGACATTGGACGGAAAGGCCTTTATATTTTCGAAACGCTTACTCCTTGTTTTAGTATCTTTGCGGTTTCTAAGTGGCATGACGACGCTCTTTATGATGCGTTCCAACCAATTTAGGGCTCCGGTAGTGTCTAAAAATCCACCTTAAAATTTGGCAAATTATTTTTATAATGTGACGACATTCGACGGAAAATCTGTTAAAATTTCTGAACGTGTGCTCTTCCATCCAGTAATCTTACGAATTCTGATAGGCAGGAAGACGTTCTTTCAGAGGCATCCCGTTCCAACCCATTCAGGGCGCCGGAAGTACATATAAGTCCACTTTAAAGTTTTGGCGAATTATTTTTATAATTTGATGACATTCGACGGAAAATCTTTTATATTTTTTGAACACGTGCTCCTCCTTTCAGCATAATTGCTGATTCTGATAGACCAGGTAATGCTCTTTAAGGTGCACTCCGTCTCAACAACCTGAGAGACCAGGAAGTACTTCAAAATTAAATTTTAAAAGTTTCCGATTTATTACCATATTTTCCTTTATATTTCGAGAATTCGAGCCTTTCCTTTAAGCATCTCTGCGGATTCTGATTGTGAAGAAGACGCTTTTTAAAATGCACCCCAACCCAACCCCCTCAGTGCCACGGAAGTACCTAAAAATCCACTTTTAAAAGTTTTGATGAACTATTTTGATAATTGGACCATGTTCGACGGAAAATCCTTCATATTTTCCGAACACGTATTCCTTTTTTAAATTTCTTTACTTTTCGGTTAGCCAAGAAGACGCTCTTCGAGATGCACCAGGTCCCGACCCCTTCAGGGCTAGGGAAGTACCTTAAAATACATTTTAAAATGTTAATAAATGTTTTCACTATGTTTACGACATGCGATGAAAAATCCTTCATATTCTCCGAACGCGTCTTCCTTTTTAACTTTCTTTGCTGATTTAGATAGCC
>JARJDQ010016811.1:0-29701 GCA_030264215.1 Geostiba sp. GC000077 | reverse complement strand
GTAACCAGAATGGTTAGCACTTTAAAACTTTGAATTGAATTAATTCAAAGTTTTAAAGTGCTAACCATTCTGGTTACATCCTATTTAAAAGAAAACTAACTTCGCAGAAGTGTTTTACTTTTACAACAGCGGCTGTGCAACGAAACATAATTTTGTTATTATGCATATTTGTAACCGAATTTGCTATTAAAATTATCGTTACGCTCAAAATCATAAAAAATCGTATTGCAGAAGAAAATCTTTTTTTTTTTTATGAAATGTTGCCATTACAAGTTTTTATCTTTCATGCCTAATAATAAAAGACCTTAAACCTATGTATACTTACTACAATAATACACCGTATACATAAGTAGGTAAGTAGGTACACATTGCTTTACGTATTTTGTATACCTGTTTGTTCAAAATGATGAAAGCATCAAGCTAACAAGTTGTCATTGTGCTGTTGCTCCAAATACTTTGATGCTCGAGATGCAACGTTGCCATCGCGTACCCTGTTGGCACGCAATTCATTCCATCATAGCAATATTCCCCACGAATTGGAAATAATGTCATTAATGAAACTGTTTTGTCGTCGTGCGAGCGCGGGGCGGTTGCGGTCGTCCGGACGCGCTGCCACTGCTACCCCCCGCCCCCACCCACCATCCTTCGGACATCGCAACCCACATCCACCCCACTGCTTCCCACCGCCGCTCGCTAACCCAATTACGCTTGGCGTTTTGAACGCTTCGCGCTCGAAAAATTATCCTGGCATTTATATTCGCTCGTCGCTTTGCCACCACCGCATTGTACCATACCGACGCTCGCCCGCCGCCCGCCGCCTGCCGCCCTCCGCCGAGCCGTCGTTTATTTATCGCGCAATGTTTTTTTATTCCCGCTTGCGTTTGAAGCGCTCTCTCTGTTTGATGTTTCGTTTGTGTGACGCCGAGTACAAATCAAATGTTTTAGTGCTTTTTCGCATTTTGCCGACCGGTTTGACGTTATTAAGGCGCGCATAATTTAATTAATACGAGGAAGCCATATACTGTAAATAAACCTGCAACCTGCCATAATTCCTTTTTCTCATTTTATTTTCTCTAAGCGCAATATGAGTGTTGATCATTCACTTTGCGAGCAAACTTTATAACGATCCGCATTCAACTTTCGGCGCGCGCCACAGCTTTAAAATAAGCTTCGATTATATTCGCAAAGTCGTATAATAAAGTTCACATCGTTTAGTGTAATAAGTTATTTATCAATTCCTGTAAGAAGTTTCGCGCGCGCGTTTGGCAAACTCCACGCGGGGACGGCCAAAAAGCGACTTTCAACCGCCCCTGCAGGGCAGCAGAGACTCGACAAAACGCAACTTCTTGTCAACCTAAATATCATTAATTTAAATTAGAGCGCTTAATATATTAGCAACTTTTCTCTCTTATCGTGAGCACTTCACGATAAATTACGGAAATGAGCAAGCCTCGACCAACTGCACGCACAATTTCAGAAGCATAAATTATTCAATCATTTTTTGCTCTCCCAATCACAGTTTATAAAAGAAAACTTCTTAATTGCGTTTTAATTGTGAATTTCTTTCACAATGTGAAACATAACGGTTTTTTGAGATTCGGCATTTTGAAATATATAATTATTTAATCGCACTGTAATATTTTTTAATTAAGGAAAGTTTTTACAAGTGAATAATTTAATCGTATATTACATGCAGTATGCAATTTTCCTATTAAAATCGCATTAATTTCGATAATTGGTAGAAAGCTCTGCAGTGTACGACAAGAGGTGATAATTTGATTTGAATAAAAAAAACAACGTTGCTCTCGGCTAAGTGATAAACTGGTGATTAAAATGTAATGGCGTGTTTTAACACTTTTTTTAATTTACACATTAACAAAACGCGAAACGACCTGAACCAGAGAAAATAATTATTTCTCCCTAGCCGTAGCGGTACTCTCGGCGCAAGGGCCGTAAGGGTCGCAAGGGGTGAGTCGTTATCTCTGTAGATCTTGTTCTTTCCGGTGGGCAACATAAAAAACAAGCGTTTAAAAAAACCGCACCGTTGATATGGATTTATGCATACATGCACGGAACATAAATCACCGGCGTCGATAATTTATGCTCGCAATTTGCATAATGCGTGCGTACGACGTAGGCGCCACCCTGCAACAGTGGCGCCCCCTCGCTGAACTACCAACGCACGCTTACGCGCGACCTTTTGCAAGCGCCCGCGCCGCCGCCCAACGGCAAGTGTTAATTGATAATTTATGCATTCGTGTCACGTACAATCAACCCCGTTTTCGCCTGCTCGTTAATTGCGATTTTTCTCGCCCGACTCGGAATATTTCCACACCCCATCACTGCCAACCGCACGGCAACGCACGCAAAATTGCCAATCATGTTAAACAATTACGCCGCGGCGTAACATAATTACGCGTCATGCGGCCCGTGTGTTTTAATTTTAATTGCGCTTCTTCCGAGGTGATTATCGCGCTGACCGTGCGTGCACTTACAATTTGGGTGAATTCAATCTGGGCGCAATCGAGGTGGAAACATCGCTTACCTGCAACAAACGAATGAATAATTAATTATTTTTGGAATTTTGAGTTGGAACGGTTGGTGCGGGATGGTGCGTTTTTGTTTAGCTCGGGCGCCAGATATTGAATAAAACATCGTCGACGTTGACATTTTGCGAAACGACGGCCCTTTGCCATAAGTTCAAATATTAATCGAAAATGGGTATTCGGGCATCACGACAGGGCGACAGTGACAAACTGACATGCGGAGTGCGAACGCCGCCAACGCTGCCGCCGCTAGTCGGAACCCGGCGGCGGCAGTGACGCTTGTCTGTTCGCATATCGCGCCAACCGCACCGCTTCGCTCCCCCAGTTCCCCAGTTTGCCTATAACGCTCAAACAATTCACTCGGCAGTCATTCACCCTTTAACATTAATACGCCGCAAACTCAACCCCCACCAACCCTTTCATTTAAGCATTCTCACACTTCCAGCAATTGAAAGCTGGGAATAAACAATTTTTTTTCTATCATTTAAATTATACGTTTAAAAATGTAGCACCTGTCTATTTTAAATTTACAAATATAATGAAATAAATTCAATTTTAGCAATGATTATAAACGTCACACTTTCAGTATTCAAAACTATTCAAATCTGTTAATCCAATATGATATCGCAAATTGTTTATGAAAATTTATTTAGATAAATGAGTTTCGATGCATTTCCACGCTCGCGCTCGTTCAAAAGTGATTAATTCCAAATGAAAAATGATGACAAAAATAAAAATTGCACTTTGAAATTCAAACATCTCGCACCTCGTTTATTTCCAATCGAAATATTCAAAATTGCAACCGTGCCATTTTTAAACCACTTGTAAAAGACATTCATCAATACGAAAAAAGTTACATACGTACCTATAGTACAGGAGAAATAGGTTTTTTGGTGGAGTCCCACAAAGACTGGGGTTTGAATTGTTTCATCGAAAGTGTCAAATGGAGAAACACATTCGTCTGCCTGCGTGGCGCCTCCACCAACACCTTCATGTTTCGGAAGTGTTTTTGGTGATACATGTGTTGATTACGTAATGCATTTTTTAACTATTTGAACATGCAATAGCATCGCTAGAAAGGGCATGAAATTTGCCAACGAAAAACCAGGAAAAAATTTCACTATTATGTAAGTTTACGAGTTATTACTCATTGAAAATTGCCAATAATTTTTTCAACATTGGTAAAGTTTCGCTACTCTTGCCAAAGAGCGGTATGTATTTGATTGTTGTTGCATCTTACATGCACTGTAAAATATATCAAATTAAAGGACATTTCATGCTCTTCCCAAAGATGCTAATTTGATAATTTTGGTTGTTCTATTCTTTTAGTTATTGGGAGTTTTGTAAAAAAATCACGTGTGTTTGTATTTTTGTATGTTTGTCCACCTCGGCAAATCCACAGTTTTAGTTCGATAAAAATGAAAATTGGTTCATTAATAGATAATAGTCCGGAGGAAATAAAAAATTGTTTATGTCTCGATTTGATAGGGGCGGGCCTTTGGCAATTCGTGTTTGTGGAGGCGCCTGGATTAGACTGAGTTTATCTATTTGACAATCTGTCTAGACCCCCCATTTGTGTGGGAATTAGTTCCAGCAAACACCTATTTTTTCCTTATAACTATCTCCTGTGTAAGTAGTAAAAGTAGCATATGGAAAACTATCATTTCTAATTGAGAGTGGAAATGGGTCAAAACGATGAATATTGAAAGACGCAATGGCGATGGTGGCAGCAACTCACTTGCTCGTCGTAACACAATATGACAATGCCGGCGCAAACGATGCGAAGGAAGCAATAGAATAAAATACGACGACACATCACATCGCCGTCTGCAGTTTACACTTTGCAGTTGCACATTCGAGCGTTTAGCGCGCAACAGTAGCAAAAGCGACGGCAGCGACGGCAGTTGCCAAATGGATATTGCCGCCGATGTGCGCTGGTAAATTATGAACGCGCATTCCGTACGCCCGCTGGCTGCACACAAGAACACACACCCACACACTACCATCCCAGAACTGAATTGCGAAAGACTTGCAGGCACCTATGAAGGACCTAATTTTGCATCGTCGGCGCGTGCAGCGCAATCAATAGCTTTCAAATTAAACCATCGTGTGTGGTTATTCAATACAGGCAACTAGTCAAGCTCAAGTTGTGAGTGAAAAATCAATGGCCAACTGAATTATTTATGATGTCCTGTTTCCTAGCCCTATATAACAGATTTCTAACCATATTTGTTGAATTACAACAGAATCGAATTTGTATTACTTTTATAACACTCAACTTGCAGCTGAAGAAAAAAAAATGCACCAAGCATGTAAGTAAATTTGTCATGCTGTGATATTTATAGTCCAATCTAATCTAATCTGCTGACTGTTGACTTTCCCGAGCCTTCCAATTTCTCGTTTCCATCCCTTTCCAATATTTTGGAATCTTTAAATACTTGGGAGCGCGCTGGCATGCTTGGTGCTTGGTTTAAAATAAATTATTGGCTCGCGCGATTATAACGCTTGATATATTGGTGCGACGCTTGTGAGGGAGAAAAAGGGGTGCGCTTGGCTGCGGCTTAATTATAGCCGCGTCGAAATCATTAATGTTACCACCATGTCCTTACAACATGTTTCGACAGCATTATTTTCGACTTATTCTATCTCGTTGGCGCGGCAAAATTATTAAACGCTTTAGCGAGTGGAAGCGAATAAAAAACACGCCGCCGCGCAGCCACCGCCGTCGGGGGGCAGGCAATTTGTGCGAGAGCATAAATCGTGCGCAATCGCACAGAGCGCGTGCCATTTTCGGCCAGTACGAATTCCTCTTTGTTTGTCTAAATTAATTGCGCCCAATAAAATATTGCATCTAAAACAATTGCGATTAATTTGCCGGCGCCGAAATAAATCAATCGCTTAGCATTCATTTGTTTTGATTATTTCGGCAATATTGTATTAATTTGAGCGCGTTTTCACTCGCTAGCAAACAATTTCGTAATTAAGTTCGTGGTACTGATGTTTGCAGGACGAATTATAAATGTTACAATGTGCTTTTGGAAAAATTGCATTTGGCGTGTTGGCAACAGGCGATAATTCCGTATAAAATGAAATAATGATCGTAAACTTCAATTTCCGAAGTCTATAAAATTTAAATAATAAACCGCACGAAAACTGCAAGGAAAAACCGAGAAGTAATCATTTGGCATTAGTACAAAATGGAGTCCCTTCCCACTTTTCGCCATCTTGAGATCTTCTATTTTTTGCCGCCGAGCGCAGCGTGGTTCTGATGTTTTATTTGCCTCGCAACCGATTTAGCTCTCGCTCGAATTGCAGCGCCTTCGTTTTGTGCGTTTTTCGCCGGAGCTTATTTTATTTTCTTATTGGCACACTTGAGCTTGTTACTGGTACTCGAACAAGTAACGTTTACATCACTCCCCAAATAGAGCGACGTCGCTGTAAACGCCTGGAAAATCGTAACAGACACATCGTGAAAGCGGTGGAGGGTTTGGCGGCGCGCATTCTTTCCCTACAATGAGCCCACGACTGCCACCATTGCCGACGTGGGTTGGTGGATGTGGAAGTCGGGGGGTTTTTGGCTGTTTAGACGTTGGGTGTTTTCGGGAATGCTTATTGAATAATTTACGAGCTGCCCTTATTTATACAACAGCGCTCCAGTCCGCAGGACGCAGGACGGCACTGCGACGTTCTATGTGTGCTAAATGTCGCCGCCGGCGGCGGTGTTTTGTAACACTTTGCAGCCGTTCAAAATAAAACTAAAACTCGCTCTCGCTGACCGAAACCACTGAAAGCAAGAAATATCACATTCGGAAAATTAAGAAGTAAAAAAAAAGGACGAGTTCCTCAAATATTTAACTTTCGCAAGCAGTCATTTAAATCTTTAAAATTTTAAGTGTGATGGACGTAGATATAAATCAGTGCTCCTTGGGGTACAGGGTGTTGCGCGCAAAGATTGCGCTGTGAGGCAAAGCCGATAACAAATGGACAACACGCCAACGAGCGGCGGGATCATTTGAGAATGAAAAATTTACTTAATTTACATTCCGCGCATCGCGCGTCGCTGAGAGAAAATCCTGCGACGCACCACCATCGCCCGTGCTAAACTGTCCTCCTACTCCTCCACGCCGCGGGTAGGAAGAGCATAACGGATCGACGACGGCGGCGCGGTTGACAAATTTCCCAATTTCGTCGAAATCGATCAATCAAACGTAATTACCCAATTAGTTGGAAAATATAAAGTTTGAGGAGCGCTAATGAATTTGCGGCGTAAATGAATTTATTAGGTCGTTACGCAAAAACGTACTGTAACGAGCTTGTTCTTTGTCCCTTCGCACTGCCGCCACCGCCACCAGCGCCGTCGCCGCGTGGAATGAGATTTTTTAGCTGTTTTATGCCCGTGCACTTAGCGAGTCACGCGCCTGCCGCGGCGGCGGCGGCGGCGCGAGCCGAGGGCCGAAAACACGGCGCGGAGACGCAGAAAAGGTGCACCGAGTGGAAGTGGCGCAAATGAACGCATTAAACGTGTTGAAATTTAATTAAATATTTCTTAATTGCTTAGCGCTTGAATAAAACTAAGGCTACAATAATTTGAAGCGCGCGCAAAAACAATCAGCGCAAGCTTTCAGTGCTTAAGAGAATACGTGCATTCTCAAGGTCATTAGTTTGAACAAAAAATGTTCCCATTATAGATTTTCTAGTACTGCTCAAGTTTGTGCGACTTTATAGCCGGAGGTGGTTTTCCAGATGACTATATGATTGCACTCAGATTCCATCAGCGACGCTGTGGAGGCAGACAAAATTAAATTTACGCAACGGAAGACGCCGGCGCGTGAAACACGGAAACGAGATGAAGAAGTGTGTAATATTCTCGACGATGTGCTGATAAGAACTGCCGCAACGTCTACGGGCGAGCTTTTGAATCAACCTTTCAATTTCTTTTTTTTTTTTGGGACCCCCCCCTCCCAAAAAAAAAAGTTTTAAACGATAATCACTGGATTACTATTTGGGTGGTGGCACTGATGGAATAGGATACCAGTATAGTGGGTTTCATATTGTGAGTGCTATTAATTTCGACCCTTTTCAAAAAGAACCCTTTTTAGGCACGAATTCAAAAATGCATGTGTTTATAGCTTTTCACAGACATTTTCCGGAGTGTTTCAATTTTTGGATTTCCATTTGCCCAAATTGAAATGATGCATGCACAATACGCATAAAAAAATGCACATGCTAATTGGTGCGTACATTAAATTCTCATACTAATAATTTACCACTTAAACAATGTGTCTGCTGGAATACTGCGAGGTCGCGCGCAAATGTAGAAAATATTTTAAAACAATTAGCATCCTTAAGGCGGTCGGAGGCTGGCGCTTGTTTCCGCATGTTTCCGTGCGCGGGAAAAGGGGGCGCTGGCGAAACGAGCGGGCCCCAAATTTATCGCTCCAAGTTCTGACATGTCCGCTGCTGTTAATGTTTGCGCGCCCCGGCTGCGTCTTCCTCCGCTCCTTTCCGCACCCACAGAATGGCGGTGGCGCGCCTCCACACCCTGCCGGTTCCGCGCGGCAACCTTCCCGAAAAGTCAGCGTGCATACTTGGTTGCACCTTTCGGTTTTGCTCTTACATACAAAAGCAAACAAACACGCAGGCGGCGAGGCAGCCAAGCAAGCAAACAAACAAGAAATTAGTGAAAACTTAAAACATTGCAAGCGTATTGAATCTAGCCAGACGCACACAAACCTTTCCAACAACAAAATTCAATCTTGAAACTTACTGATATTGCGGATGGGAGTGTTGGTGGGGTGAGGTTGAGGTGTGAGCGACCAAAGTTGTTGGAAAATTTGCGCTACACTGTTTGTTTGCCAACTTTTTGTTTATTTCAATAGACAACATGGTGCAGTGTACACAATGTCTATTAGTTTGAGTAAAGCTAATACTAATAGGCATTCATATAACTTTAAATCCTGTCAATATTGACATTTATTTTCGCATTTCAAATATTTCATTCATTCATGTTGAAACAATTGTTATTTCCTTTTATGGAGGCATGGAGTGATTTTGTGATGATTTGCTTTGGTACTGCGAACGCCCTCTCTTGAATCTCTGGGAAATTAAACATCAAGAGGAAATAATAAATCGTCGAGGTCATAATCCCACTATATGCGTCGTATGCGGAAGCTTGTATTACACGTATTACCCAACATTGTGCAACTACATCAGAACTCATTCGACGGCGCGACCTTCCCGAATGCAAACGAGCGTAATAAAATAGTCGCACCGCAGTCTGCATTGTAGGATGCTGTGGGCATCAGCATACAGCTCCTCACTCCACTCCTCCACACAGTAAGCACCTTTGTGGTGCGGGCTGCCATCCTCCTCGCCCATTGCCCCGTTGCCACTGTTGCCAGTTCGAATACAAACGAAGCGGGTGCCCCGAGAATCAAGGGGGAAAGCTGGTAACGATGTAACGATGCAGCGCGACACAGTGATGCGAAGCTTTGCGCTAAGTATAACAACGTTGTTCTCGTTACGTTCGCGCGACGGGTGGTCCCAGGTCCCAGGTCCCTGGCGAAGGATGGTTCTGCTGTAAACGGACGGCCATGGCCGAGCACCGAGCATCCTTCATCCGAACCGAACGGTAGTCGGTAGTCTCTACCAGTGATGGTAATAATGGCGCTTGGCGCTATGATAATGAAGCATATTTAAGTAGCCGAATGCAATTGCCCGCGTTACTCCTTCCCTCCTCGCATGGGCGATCAAAAGTTTTGCACTGCGCAGTTTATAAAACACATGCGCAACATAAATTACGCTTAATTCACGTCACTTGAAAGTTGGACATCACAGCACTACGGGAAAAATAGTCGCCGGGAGATGAGCGAGCGCACAGAGGGTATGCAGAGGGAAGTAGAATGTCAATGTGAGGCCGAAGAGGCAGCGACTCAACTAGACGCGACCTGAAACGTTTGTCTCGCTTCTGTGGAGCTCATGTGTATGCCAGGTCCTGTGGGAACCTTCACGGCACGCCGAGCACAAGCAGCCACGCTCGCGTAACACGAGTAAAGTTAAAATGCCTTCGCCTGCCCAGCTCCGCGGGGAAACGTAAATATGACGACCTGGCGCGCCAAATTGCCAAAACACCAAACTTCCACTTAGTTCATAATTAACTTTTGAGTGCATATAAAACCAGCGGCCACAGCACGAATTGTTCGGCGACTCTCTTCAACCTGAGGCTGAGACTCCCCCCGTGACCTGAAGATGTGATAAGGCGCTGAGGAGGAAGTTCAAAGGCCGTAATTTGTTTCGACCTTTTTTCCTGCCGTTTGCACACACGTCATGTGTGCTTAGGGCCTTGAGACAAACTACGCAGCACCAGAGAGACTGACTCTACCTCCCAAAGTATGTACAAATGTATCTCACAACCTCACCGCCTCACATTTCAAGTTGAGAAAAAATGCAAACAGATCGGCCTTGAGTAGACATGACATGACTTCTCGCTGGGGTCTGCTGGCGGAATGCTAAAATATTCCACACTTCCAATCATTTTGGGGGAGCTGGGGAGCTTAATGTAGAATAAAGTGTAGCAGCACGTCGCGTCGGTAGCGAAATGCGAAATTAATGCTCCCCGCGACGTGCTGCTCCTCTCACATGAATCATTCCAAAACGCATTGATCTTCCGCCGCGTTGCTGCCACCGAGCTTTCTTCGGCGGTGAATCCTCCTGTCTCCCCGTCGCAATGTGAGGTAGGCTCCGCCGAGCCGGGTAGTAAATTTGCGCCTTAAACTAATCATAATTATGTCAGCAATATATTAGGCACGCAGTGCGCCCGTTCTTCATGGCACACATTCGTTGCCATCTCATTATCGTTTGTTACACACGCCCGACCCCTTTTTATGAGCTTGCTTCCTATGCAAAAATGCAATCGAGGTGCCCTAGGTGGCAAGCAGCTGGAAAATTAGTAGCTCTAGTCGTCGCCGTCGTAGCAATCCGTTTGTTTCTTTAACGACAGGCCAGCCAGCGAACGCAATTCCAACATTTATGATGCAAAACGAACAAACACTCCAATTGCACATTTCGTACTTTACCTTTTTTTCTGCAGCGCATTGAAATGCAGAGCGTATTAAAATGCTAGTTATTACGCTTCATTTGCAGCAAATGGAAATTAAATAAATTCCACCTCCATCCAGCTGTAGGTGTTTCAGTGATTTATGTTCATATTTTCTCAGTTTCTCACGAATGCAAAGAAAAATAAATTAAAACTCAACTTTTTCTGTTTGTTATGTTTACCATTTAAAAATGTTGAACCAGATAGTATCAGAGTGCGTATTCTATTGCTACGCAAATAAATAGTTCGGTTCAAAGCGAAACATTCAGTAAACATTGCAGATGTTTACTGAACGGCATCTAGTGTTGTCTTCCTGGTGCTTGGTGTGGTGTCACGAGTCACGGTAATGCCGTTTGGCATTCTTTGTTCTCCGTTGGAGTTGCACTCTCACCAGCCCAATGAAAAGCGATATTTAAACACACCTCGAAGTCTGGAACGAAATTGTGTTCTAGTCTACCGTCTACAGGGTAACTGAGCTCTAATGCGTTGTAGTCGTTGGATGCCACGAGATAAGAAACCACATAGAAGGTGCACAAAAGCACACAGAACACTGGAGACAATTAAAAATCCATTTTCGATCTACATCGGAGCCTCAGCAGTTGGTGGGAAAACGCACAGCGCCTAAAATCCCAAATGGTCATAACTGTCATTAAAATCTACGTCGCACCACGCACCACGCTTCCCTAGAGACAGTGGGCTCTGTCGAAACCTCGAAACCAGGAAACCAAAGAAGTCAAGCAACGAAGCAACGAAAGTAATTATCCAAACGTTTGGCCAGCCCAAACCAAACACAAAGGGACGCGCGCGAGTGAAAACAAAGAGTCATGCAGATTCGCGACGGCGGACGGAAACGCTGCGTTTGCGGCCTGGCCTGGCAATCGTTCTCGCGCCTCAGTCTGATTGCGAGCGTTTGATCTCTTCCTGCGTTCCTCCGCTCATTTGGGCTTCGTGGTGGAGAAGTGGAGGCGCGGAGAGCACACCTCGACCATTCCACGCTCACCACAGCGATGAGCACCTCGGTACGCGCTGTAAGGAGATCTTACATCAAGCTGTCACGAAGAAGTGCACGACGCGTTGTTGCCGCATTCGTTTGCGTTTATTTTGCGCGTTGATCGCCGCGGAAAGAATGGAACGATCTAGACTAGTTCAAAGAACTTCCCGTCGCGCCTCGGATGGACGGACCTGCCCGCGATGGTTACGCTCTTTAATTTAAATCGCCACCGCCATCGTCTCAGCTATAGCAGCTAGCACAGCGCTTCTTCTAAGTCGGACGTGCACACGAAACGGTCTCTGGCATTGTCACCTTTGCTTTGTGATTTAATCCTGCATTACACTGAAGAAGGTTTGAACTCTGTCTACGTGTGCAGTGTGCAAGTGTTTCTTATGTTGAACAAAACATATTTTCCAAAATCGGCAGTAAAATTAACTAAAATCGGCATTAAAGTAGCTTTTCTATGCCTAGACATTAAAGTAAAACAAACGAAAGAGATAAGAAAAGCAATCAACAATAGCCGAGCGCTCTGCCGAGCGATTCCTTTATTCCACGATTCTTGTGCGGTCACGCGACATGCCTATGTAATTACTTCAGCATACTTTACTGCCTAGATGCATAAATATCTATTTCTTCATAAAATTAGATTTTTTCCGACTTTTTGAAGCTTTCATAACGGTTAAAAGAATGACATAGTTTGAACACACTATAAATTGAAAATCATATGCATATACTTTAAACTTTTATACCCGGTATAAAATAACCTGTAGTAGTGATGATTTTTATTTAAGTCACAGATTCACGTTTATTGTATGGGACGATAGGTACAGTGGTATTATTTTTATTCCACGATTCTCTTATCTTCAGCCGCGGCAACAATGCGCCGCGCCATCTTTCTTATATTATATACGGCAATAAACTTCGGGCACGATGATGAATACGGATTATGAGTGAATCTTTGAATGTCCGTGGCGTGCATATTTAACGAGAACGCGGAGCCATCTCGCAAGCACGCTGTTACGTGCCTGGGCCGCGCTGCCACCATCCACTGTGCGCCTCCACCATCCCTCTTCTTCTGCATACGCAACGCCCCAATCCATGCGCCATGCGCCCTTCACATACGTTCGCTATTCCTGTTATTATTGCACAATGCTTAAATGGCGCCATTTTATTGTTATTCCAGTTTCAGCGCATATTATGCGCGCGCCGCCGCGGAGCTTAAGCGTCGTCATTACCGTCGCTTACATTTTGATTACGATTGCTGGCGCTGCAGAAATGCCGCGAACTTTCCTTGACGCGAAGCGGCGCGGCACATTCATCAAATACATCAAAGTTACACTAATCCGTGCTCGCTGCTCGCGCGCTCGCAAATATTTTACAAGAATCATCAAGAAATTTGCATGCGAACTCGTCTCGTCTCGTCTCAAGCTCTCTACACTGGCTGCACTTTAAATTGATACATAATCTAATTCTGGGATTATTCTAAATTCCACCAAGTTATCAAGTAACCAAGTAAATTCACATCTTCTTAAACCTTAAAAATATTAAACCAATTTTATGTCGCATTGAACTTACTGGGATAATGAAGGAATATATTTCCAGTCCTGACATTTCATAGACAATTCTATTTTCAATGGCACAGGCAACGACACGTAATTTGTGGTTTTTCTCCGGAATTGATGAACTCGACAAAACAAAGAAATTCCCGCACACCTATAGAGACCGCGCACGTTGTACTCACGGGCAATGGGCACGTAGCAACGAGATTGAAGTGAAGCGGAGCAGGAAAGCCTCACGAACTTTACGATTACCTTTGCTGTATGTACGGCGGCGGCGGTCACTTATGTGTACCACAAGCAACTGACATTTTTATAGTTCGGTCAGCAATAACTAACGCAGCAACTGGCAACCAACACCCAGCCAGGCCATTGTTTTCGAAACGACGGGTCGAAATGAAATGACACGAAGACTGTACTTTTTATTCCAATTTTTCCCTACATCCAACAGCCAACAGTGTTAAAATCGCTTCTCTCCTTGCTTTTATTCGTCAGCGTATATCTTCCAATCCTCCATCTTAATCGCAATGCTCCAGCTTCAGAGCATGTCCTTGGCGAGTAGCAACGCGACGGTCTCTGCTGCCTTTCACTGCGGGCCCTTCGTTTGCTTTTTGCTCGCTTTGCAAGTTTGTGCTCTTGTCGCGATAAAACTATAATTTTAATGCGTTTAATGCGGGCTTCTCTTTCTCATTCACTCATCCCTTATTAGCGCCAGCACTTGCAAAAACGCTTTGTTTCGTCGACACATTTTGCATCTCTGTCCTCGCCCTGGTTGTCAGGACGATGGACGGAAAAACTCGCGAGTTTAACAAGAAATTTTACAGTGCCAATATTTTCCTCGAGCAAATAAAATTAAAATTCCCAGGGTTTAAAAGATACGGCGCTGAAAGCCCACATCCATTTCTTTCGTTATCTCCGCGTTTTGCTTTCTTTCGGCAGGAGCTGGAGGTGAGCGGTGGGATGGGGGCGGCGAAGACCTGCGGCGCTAAGCCGTAAGAATAAGAGAAACCTCTCGCTAAGCCCAACAAAAATACAAAAGGAGGAAATACCCGGGTAAGATAAGTAATGCAAACAAGTTTAGGGAAGCGCCACAGTGGCATTCGCCGAAATAAACTGTTAAAAATATTGAAATAAAATGAAAGGCGCCGACGCGAAATAAAACAGGCTCAAATTGCTCAAATTACCGGTATACATACTTTGTTTCATGTTCGTTATGTTCGTTTGTCAAGTGAAGTATTAAGTGATAAGTACCTGCAACAAAGAAAACACAACGAATTAGAGCACAATAAAAAGCTATCAGATAAATAATTTATTGGGAGATGAACTATCCTACTTTTATTTCTAACTTTATCCGAGAACAATAAGTCCATAGTCCTAGTCCTAGTCGCTTCGTACATAATATTTATTTAGGTTTCTTTTGCAACTTGTGCAAGTCGTCGGCCGTGTCTGTGCTATGCTCAAACGCTCCAGGATCCGTGGCATTCTTTTGCCGCGGCATCTTCGGCTGCTCCCAGCGTCGAGTGGACGAGACTACACTAAAATCTATACTCCTACTTGAATGCACATTGAATGGTGGAGGAGCCGCGCGGCGAGGAACGCACGAAAGAACATCCCGGGCGCACACATATTGCGATCAAAACAGGACGCTTAAAAGCTCCATTCAACCATAAAGCTGCTCATAGCCGCAAGCGCTTTCAGACGCAAACTCCCACACACTCCAGCACAAAACGCCCCAAACTTCCCAAACTCCCCCAATTCGCTTTCTCCCTCTCTCTGCCTCTCGCTCGTTCGCAGCAGGAGCTGCAAATATGTGTGCGTCTGCATTATGGCGAAAAAATGCAATTTCGGATGTAAAACGTTCAGCGCATACACATGTCCCCGGCATGTCCGTCCACTTTATAATAAGAAATACTACAAGCCAAGCGGCAGCCAGCCAAAGACGTCGTTTGTAAAATTGACGAGCTGGACCTCAAACGTATATAGAGAAGCCCGGATGACAAAGAAGTTCGGACAATAAACGCATTTGCGGTAATTACGATTAGTTTTATCAAATTAAATTACGCCGCCGCTGCCTCCACAGAGCGCGGAAAGATAAAAACGCTGAGCGCGGAGAAAAAGTTGCCGTCGAGTTGCCAAAGTCGCGGCGCAAACATATGACGGTAATGATGACAGGCGCGTTATTAATTAAGGTCCTATTCTCGGACGTAATAAATTCCTCGCATTTCCTCTTATCCTCCCTTCCTGCTGTCTTATCTCTTTTGTCCACTAGACTAAACCATTGTAAGCATTTCTAGCAACTTACAAACTTATAAGTAGATAAGTTGGTATAGGAATATTGTAAACATGCCAAAAATCAAATCGTCATTTTTCACTTCGTATGCCAATGCCTATGCGTGAGGACTGATAATTCGATAAAGAGCGGGGGTGTTACCGGCGACGAGCAAAATGCGATTTTATTTTCGATTATCAACCTGCTGCCGCCGCCGTTGATGCACTCGTCGGCCGCTTAATGTCTCATCAGGATTGAGGGGCGCGCGCAGCCTGTAATTGCTTTATTAAGAGGGGAACGCAAATCAAGGGAGCGGCACAAACGAAGTTACGCCGACGAGTAAAAAAGCATCAGCCCCCCTCTCTTCGTCGGCAACAGCACCAACAGTTTATATGTTTTTATCGTCGGTTTATTCGGATTAATAAATCCCATAATCGAATATCGATTATTGACGCCAAATTGACGACGATTGCGGCGCCGATGCAACGCTGACGATGATGACGAGATAACGGAAATTATCGCGACGGCGCGCCGAAATTGATGCTGCAAATTGATTTTTAATTCGCAGTTACAGCCAGATGCAACACAAAGTGCAAATCAAAGAATCTAAACATCTAATGCATAACACATGCTATTCACAAAAATGTATGTATAATGCTTAATGCAAACGTAATAGTCGCTCGGTAAAGAGTGGTGAAAGAAAATGAACGCCGCCCCAGATGAAATTGATAAACGAATTGAGCGGCAAACACGCTGTAGGTGTTATACATGCGAGTGGAACGCCCGCGACGAGGGAATACGTATTACGCCTTACGTTATAAATGCACAATTATACCACGTTAATGACGTGTTATTGCGTCGTTCGCGCGCCTGGCGATATGATGTACTTCGTACGCCGTTCGTGTTTCCCTTGCCAGCGGATCAACCGGTTCGAGTTTACTATAATTAAGTAATTAAGTTCCAGCGCCGAGAGTAATCCGCTAAATGTAGGGCCGAGGTCTTAAATTGAAGTTCAACATCATTCAATATATGGATGGCAAATCGCGAAACACAACAAAAAAGTTTTTTGCTTTACAAATACTGAATAAATCTTGTTTGTATAATTCAGTTACTGTTAATGAAAGCACATATTTGCATCATTTGTGTGTTTAATTCTCGTTAATAACAAACTATTTTATGCTCTCTTTCCCAGAAAATATGTACGCAGTAAAAAATAATGACATGGAGTGCGTTTAGACTTTAGACTTCATAGTCGTCACTGCCATACACTTTACACTTTAGAAATTTGAAAATGCACGAGAACAAACAAGAAACCAGTTCATTCGCTTGTTAGCATGTCATGGATGATGACAATGTCAACACACAATATTCACATGCGTGAACGATGCTACGCTTTTACGGAGAACTTGAACTTTCACTCCTGACGCGGCACACGAAGAATATCCATATTTTATGCAGGAAAAAAACACTATTATTACCTGGTTGACATATGACACGTAAATAATGTAGGAAGATATGTTCAACAAATTAATTAATATGGTACCCGGAAACTTCTAAAACGTAAACACATTTTGTACAATATTTAATATTCACTGAGTATTAATACAGGTATTACAAAGATATAAATGCAGGGTGTCCCATTAATCACGTCATTCCTGCAGAGGTTTTATAGGCCTTGAAAAAGTACATTTAGCGAAAAAAGAGTTGGTAAATTGTTCTTCATTGCCGAGATACAGAGCGATTAAGTTTCTTTATCAACTTTGTTTCTAACTATTCTTTTGTTTTAATTTAGGTTTTAATTTAAAGATTATTTCTCCTAAGTCCTAAGTTTATAACTAGATTTGAAAACTTATTATTTTTAAATTCAATTCCTCCTAAGATTTTGCCAATCGATCAAACATTTCAATTGGAATAGGTAACAAATTAAATAATCTTTCAATTACAACTTAAATTAAAACAAAAGAATAATTAGAAACAAAGTTGACAATAAAACTTTACCGTCCTGTATCTCGGCTATGAAGAACAATTTACCTACTCTTTCTTCGCTCAATGTACTTCTTTTGATGACATCTATAAAACCTCCAGAGGAATTACGCCATTAATGGGACACCCTGTATTGAATTTGCACAAAATTAAATAAGATGATGTTGGATGTTCGTCCCCCATCCGGTGGTCAGTAAAAGTAGTACTCTAGTAAATATTTCAATTTATAATTGATTTTTCCAAACCGGCGTGTTTACCTAATGTGTTTGATCCCTATTTGCGCATGTAATCGCATTACATTTTAACAAACCTGTACTGCACCAGTGCATACATTAATATTGTATCGGGTGCCGAGACTCGAGACCGCTGTGAGCGACAGCGGCTGGCCTGGTAAATGATGTAAAACTGTAAACTATATATTGCGAAATGTAAACAAAGCGGCTGCATGATATGTGTTGCGATAGTTGTACGACAGGATCATCTCGCTCTCGTTACCGGCGCTAATCGCAAACAATGCGGTAAGCAGGTAAATGAAATCAAAATAAAATCACATACGCAGATAACAAACGCATTGTATCCTTTACTACTGGATTGGGAACGGTATAGATTGCATCTGCGTTAGTCGTGAAGTGAAATTTCATGCAAGGGGAAAAACATTGCGATGCGTTGTGTAGCAAACGACCATTACGCGTTTCATGGTAGACCATTACACGGTGTGTCCGCATGGTACTTGGTACTACAACATGCTATACAAAATGTAAGCAATATTTTGACTGTTGGTACACACCATGATAACATTGAAGTGTTAAAAATATCTAAAATACACTCTAAATAAAATATGTGAAGGCGCCGGGCGAAAAGTTAATGAACATCATTTTTTCCACGTCCACCTCTAGTATACAACATTCGATAGTGTGTTAAAGTGGTAAGAACGTGTAATTTTCTACTTGATCAATACTTTATCTACGACGCGACGTGAGATACAGGGTGTGTATAAATTCGAGGATAATAATTACACAACGCGATTCTTGGGCTAATTCTGAAACGCAAAGTTTAATTCAAAATGTTAAGAGAGTCTTAATTTGGGCTCTACAAGAGCTCAGAGTTTCAAAGTTAACATTGTAAATGAACAAGCATTTTATTTGTTTTAAATAAAAATGACTGATAACTGCAATAAAGAACTTATCACCAAAGTTACATTTAGCTAGAATTAAGATGCATACTAAAATGTTACAGCTTTAAATTGCTTCAGAAGGATTTCTCAAATAAAATGAATTTAGCAATGTCTCATTTTATACTTAGATAATTTATGGTTTCCATGGTTTCACAGAGTATTTAGACAAAAATATGTTACATTTGTCAAGAATCATTTGAATTCATTTTATGAACAATTTGGTGATATTGTGCATAATTTTGAAAATGTTTACCACCATACAATTTGCTAATATGTACCCCAGTCTTCAGCTTTTGTAATTCAATAGCAAATTCAGCAAAGCATTTAACCTATTTATGTCACTTGTCACCTTCTCAGAGTTGAAATAAACCTGTTTCCATAGCAGTTACAAAATATAAGTCTTATAAAATCAGAATTGATTCTCACGGCCAAACGAAGACTCTCAGAACATTTTTGAATTAAACTTTCTGTTTCAGAATTAGCCCAAGAATCCTGCTGTATAATTATTATCCGCAAATGTATACACACCCTGTATATTTTTGTCAAAGTTAAAGATTTCAATTTATGTCGCGATTTGAATGAAACGTTGGGCGGAGGTGCCTAATATATTTTACCCAAGGTCAAGTGTTTTCCACCTTGACCGTGCGGAACAAGAAAACAACAAAATGTTCTCTTGAGTCGATGTTTGTTGTTGTTTTATACATAACAATAAAACAACAACGTACTAATAAAGTTTAACACGAATAAAATTTATTTCATGCAAAACTGCATGAGTTCAAGCTATGAAAATGTAAAAACATAAAACTGAAAATATCATGACCGACTAGCCTGTAGTAGCAGTAGCAAAAAGCGAGCATCGACCAATCGACCAAATGCCAAGCAAAAAAAAAGCCGATCGCCACTGGAACTGCTCCGGCTACCGAGTCGACTCGCCGCTACGTGACGATGACGACAAAGCGTCGACCAAATGTGTATTCCTGTATTCCAACACAGGACACACAGGGACACAGGGCCAACGCTGAAAGATCGAGTGATGTACCGGCGCGCGGCGGCGGCAATGTATGCATCGTAATCACCATCATCCCACCGGCCACCAGTGGAAAGTGGAAACACACCACTTCGTTAGAAACGTATCGCATCGTCCGTTTCATCAGGTAGATCTCATCCGATTCCATGCACCATGCCATATGCCATACGCCACGAGACGATACATTTGCACCTTGGCAATATCCACTCCAACTCCACTCGATTTGCATACTATGCTTTCATGCATGACACCAAAATATGTACATGTACACTGGACACTGCTGGGGAACTGCTACTGGCCGAGGGGGATTGGATATGATCGGGAGAGTGGACATCAGAATCCGCGAGCGTGGAAAAAAAGGCATCGCGCATCGCAAGCGTGCGCGCGAGCGCGAATGAGAGATAACGGCGGACGGCAGAGAGCCCGAGTCGGGTTAAAGGTTGATTGGATTATGTGCTTTAAAAGATAATATGTTTTATATGCACGCATCCGAATACATAACGACTACCGGCTTCCATGGCTATTTACGAACCGAGCGATGTAAAATAAACCGTCAATAATCGGGCGAACGAACCGAGACTTTGGGAATTTCATAACACACACACACACATACACACATGCGTACAGCAACGCTCACAAAATCACATATCGTCATAAAGTGAATAATAATTCTGTACAAATACAGGGTGTGCATAAATTCGCAGATAATAATTGCACATCGCGATTTTTGGGCTAATTCTGGAACGAAGCATAATTCAAAAATGTTCTGAGAGTCTTCGTTTGGCCGTGAAAAGCAATCAAAGAAATAGAAGGTCGGCAATACCGATATTATAAAACTTATATTTTGTAACTGCTATGGAAACAGATTTATTTCAACTCTGAGAAGGTTTTGCAAAATTATGCACAATATCACCACATGTCCCTAAAATGAATTCAAATGATTCATGACAAATGTAACTTTTTTTTTTAATACTGTGAAACAATGGAAACCATAAATTATCTAAGTATTAAATGAGACATTGCCAAATTCACATTTTATTTAATAAATTCTTTTCTGAAGCAATTTAAAACACTTTAGTATGTATCTTAAATCTAGCCAAATGTAACTTTCGAGATAAGTTCTTTATTGCAGTTATCAGTCATTTTTATTTAAAACAAATAAATTGCATGTTCATCTACAAAGGTAAATTTTAGCTGTGGGAACTTCCCCAGTCCCTCTTCTTCTCAGAACTCGGGATGAGTTCCCGTTCCCAACCCTTGCGCACCAAAATTTTTATAACTTTCTTGTTCCATTCATTTATCTTAGTATTGTTACGAATTTAGGTTATTCTTCATGTTTGACACTTTTCAACTTTTCTTACTTTTCTATCTACTAACGTCTTCATATTGCAGCTGAACCTCCACATGCAACAATAACCATTTCACGCTTCCATATCCTAAAGGTTCCAAACATCACGTACTCTTTGTTTGTAAACCCGAGTTCCTCTGCATCTATTATCAATCTGTCAGAATTAGCCCAATTATTATCCGCGAATTTCTACACATCCAGTATATTTCAAAATACAAGATACAATATTATGTTTTAAGTGGCACTAAAACCTAAGGAATCAAAATTAAAAATCAGTAATATTTTTCCGTCTGCGATAAAATTTTAAATTATTTATTTTATGCATATTCATATGCAACCCCTTTATTAGTTACGGGCCATAGTTACAGACCATTACAAGGTAAACAACATGCAGCATGAACCTAACAATATGCGAACTTAATGTCCCCATTAGAGCAAAGCAAATTAAGAATTAATTTTCCTGCGTTGCGTCAATTTTTTACATTTTCCACGCTTTCCATGTCTTTAATAGCTAGTTTTAGCTTTCGCAGTGGCACATTAAAGACATGACGACGGTATAAAAGTAAATGTCGCCAGGGACAACGGCAACAAGCGTAATAACAACTCTTCCAACTGTGCCAACGTCGGGCGTGTGCGTGTGACTGCGACATTACATTATGTGATTACGTTATGGCGAACACACTGTATATTCGATGATGAGTGTTTCTATGCGCTGCGGCGCGCGGCGTATGATTGTGTATGACATTTAATTGTTTACGAACCAAGGTTGTTGGTTTGCTGGTCGTTTTAATAGACGCCCCAGCATGGCGGCGGCAAGCGCGGCGGCGGAGCGGGCTCCAGTTCTAGTTCTAGTTCTAGTTACAGTTCGCCGTTCCCTAAGTAGGAAATTACATGTAGACATGTAGGGTGCTCACGAGCGTACATGGTGTAGATATGCAAATGCACACACACGCAATGATACAGTATGTCCACATCATTAAAACGTCCAACGTCCCCCCTCTCCATCGGCCCACCCGCAAATACGACATAATTCAAGAACAACTATATCTTCGCTTTGCACTGTGCCGACTGTGCGTATTTACCTCTGCTTTGGCTTCTATACAGATATTCTGATGGTTCAGGGGAGTTCTGGGCTCTTCGGAACGCACTGTATGCACCACGCTCTGCGAATCGGAGGAACGCATCGCGCACGAACATCGTACATGATTTATAATGGGACGCATGCGACTGCCATTATTATTGTCATTTCGTAGATGAGCGATTATGCAATGCGAGTGAGTGTAACCTCCGTTAAAATAATTGCTCCCGCTCGTCCGCCTGCATCTTCTCGCGGACGGCATACGTGGTGTTCAGTCAGCTGCATGCCTAGTTGCCTCGCGAATGCACGGCGACGGCGATGGCGGCGACGGGCGTTCTTCCTAAATGATATAAATTATGATCGTCGGCCGAGGGACTATCATGGGAGTCAGCGGAGTCAGCACTACATTCCAAAACGCACAAAAATGCTCACGATGTAATTTCATATATCAGCAATATACAAACTCAGTTGACACAGTTTTATCAACACAAGTCTTTTATAAACGATAAATAAACCAAGACGAAGCGAAAGCTTTATACACTGCGTTTATCAATAAACGATTCATCGCAAAATAGACAAGGCCTTTTGTTATGAATCGTTTTATAATAAATACTGGGTATATTTAATGTACCAATTACATTCTGACCTGCGGGATTCTTCAATTTTGTATAGAAATAGTAATAATACACTAAAAATAACATTTTAAAAAAATAGAATCGTATTTTTTTTATATTGAATTGAAATCCATATTTCAATTTAAAAAAAAACATATTTCTCTTGAAAGTTTTTTTCAATCCTTTTTGATAGTTTTCAAGTTATTTTTGAAAGTTCGAAAAAATGAACAATTGCATGTCTTCCTAAAAAAATATCTCTTAAACTAAATAAGTCAAATGAATGCGATTTTGTGCAATCTATTAAATGGGAGTGTAACTAAGAGAAATATCTCATCGAAAGGTCTAATATTCAATTCCTTCTCTCCTCAAAATTCTTCCGAACATGTAAAATTTCAATCAAGAAACAGGCGTTTTTTCAAATGACATTCTATAATTTTAGTTTCTAATGCATGTAGGGAATTGTTTCATCTTAATTGTAAATTTCATTTCTTAATTATTGATTGATGGGATTATTAGTTATCTCTAGTTTAATGATTTTTGAGAAAATGAAGCCTATATTTATCAATTAAGCACATCATAGTGTATGCCATGTTGCTTAGAAATCATGGCAAGTTGTAAATTTAACATGATGGCATTCACGATGTTGTATATTAAATGAAAAATAACTGCTTAATATTAGTAAAACTCATTAAATTAAGAATACCTTAAAATGTGGCTTGTTTGAAGTTTTGTATGTTTGGAAGCATTTTAGGAGAAGGAGAAATTTAAAATTCGTTTGAGAGATATTAACGTTTTTCGAGAATATCTTGAAAACTATAAAGAAAATTCAATTTAAAAAAAGTTATATTTCGTTGTATATTTTTAGCACTCATTTTTTAGAGTTGTGGATAGTTTTGAAATTAGTAGTTTTTCTACCCAAAATCGAAGAAAAAACATTTTTGCGACGAATATAGTTAGTGTGGACAACAGTGAGTAATAAACGTCATTACATCGCTGACCTTCAAGTGCAAGTGCAAGTGCAAATTAGACAAATCAATTATTTGCTAGGCGAAACTCGAAAAAAACACAGTTTCTAATTGCTTTCTGCTTTCGTTGGTCACTGCAGTGTTAATGTCTTAATGTTTCGGAAAATAGTTACTTACTAAAGAATGCTTTTGGGCGGATGTAATGCGAAGCGCGAATTGCAATGCGAGAGCAGCATCAGGACCGAGGACCAAGGACAAAACGAGAAACAAGCGCCGTCGTCGCGCCGGAAAACAAACAAATTTGCTTGATTAAGACGACGCGCAGCTTGATTAAAGCTCAACGAATCCTCGCCGTCGGAGTGGAACATTGTTTCGAATCAATAAAGACGCCTGCATAATTCGACACCATCGACGGCTCGGCTCAACTTTTCCTCCAGACTCCAGTCTTCTTATTCAAGGCTCAAGAGGAACGCCCTCCACAGCCGAGTGCCTGTTTCGGTAAATATTTAATGTCCATATTCAGAAAAGATTCAATCCAAACTAAACCATGCGTCATCTCATCACATCTCAATTTGTTACGTCAGCCTCATTGTTGAGAGTATTTTGAACGAATATAAAATCAGTGAACTGAAGCGATAGAAGTTAGAAGCGATTGAAGCGATGGAAAACAAGTGAATTGGGTTGCATGAAAATAACAAACAAAGAAGGCAGTGTTTCATAACACATACGGTAACACGGGGGTTTTTGTACACTTGCGGATAATCAATAAAACATTTTGAGATGCGATTCAATAAATTTTTAATAAATATTTATTCACCGCCAATCGTAACTATATAGAGGGTATCAGGTTTAGTTTCAGTTTCAGCGTTTCCACATGTTGGCGCCGGAGGGAATAATCGACGGTAAATTGTATTATAAAGTATGTATAAAGTATGTGACGAAACAGCACACAGATTGCACTCTTAAAGATGATATGCAATATTCAAATCGCACACAAGAGAATGAAAATGTGAATAAAAATAAGTGATATTTTAGTAGTCTATTTTACTACTATTTATACGCAAAGTAGGGTCATAATAAGGGAATAAGGGGCCAGTTCCCAACTCAGCTTAACTTAGAATTATTTGCATTCAAGAGACAAACTTTTTCCTCGTCATGACACTCCATAGCACGTCCAGTTTCTTTTTTGTTACTATAATCGAACGCTAATAAGGCAGACCGCACCAGAAAACGCTAGGACAATAAATGTCACAATAAATCATTTTAAAATAATAGATTTTGAGGCTTGGTACAATTTCAATAAAAATTGAACGTTCGCCTATTTTTAATCCTAATTATTTTAAAATGATTTATTGTGACATTTATTGTGTTTTCTGGTGCGGGCCTCCTTACCACCTTACGCGCGTACAATTAGCAAATCGAAGAGTAGCGAAGAGTCGCCTAAGTTGCTTGCGGTCTGCTCATGATTGCATACGTTGACGTATTTGCCAGTTGCGACTATGCCAGTTATGCAACACAAACGCGCAGAGACAATGTGACAAAACAAAATGTTTGTTTTGCTATGTGCTGGGCTCCAGAGCGTCTTGAAAATCGCCGATGGGTGAAAAGCAAAAAATAGCCAACGTCATCTTAAAATATCCAGGCATTGTGTCCATCCGGCCATGGATAACCGTCGCAGGCGCTCGCTCTTCGATGACGGCAGGGCAGGGCACGGCAATGCGACGTTAACATTAAATAGATTCAAACGGGTCATGAACGCGTTGAAAATGTCTCTCAGTGTCGCGCGCGTCTCACGCTGAGCCAAACAACTTGGAACTGCGACGGTGACTGGGAGACATTAGCGCTTGGATAAATAACTGATTCGGAAACTTTTCGCCCGCTCTCGCAAATCTTCGCGCAAACTTTTTGCCCGAGTTTTCGCGTTGGAAAATATTTTCACGTCAGGTGATTAAATGTTGTTTTGCGTGGCAACCAAAACACCACGGGCAAAGTGTGTCAGGGCATCAACAGGAAATCACACCTGAGATGGGTGTTTACAGGAACGCGTACTTTGTCGTCTGGCGACCGTGCCAAAAATCGACGTTAGTATACGTTAGTTACGCAATGTGATGCTAAACGAATAAAGTTCGAAATGTCGCAGGAGCAGGAGCTTGATGATGCACAATGCATTTAACGACATTCCATATGGTATAATAATCATCGAAGATCTTATTAACGCTTGACGCTGTGCTCTGTGCTCTGTACTCCTTTGGTGATGAGTTATTCAATTACCGGCGAGATGGAACTTGCAAACCATGAACCGTGACTTCCAAGAATTTCGACACAGTCTTGAAAAGCCTTCAGACCAAATTCACAAAATCAATTATTGCCATGGCCGATGATTAAAAATAGGTCCAGGTTCTGACATGGATTAACATCAATCTCAGTTAAAGATACTGTTACACTTCTAATTGGTAATGATCTCCAGTGCTGGTTGCTGACTAGTAACAGTAAGGTTCAAAGCAACTTTGGATACTGAGTAGTGACTACTGACGTGCAAAGCTCGGGAGATGGCTGTAGATTTGAAATTAATACGGAACTAATTATAACTACGTGGCGCATGTAAAATAGCATACTTGCAGGCTTACGCTTAGGGCCAAATGCCCAACTTACGCGCGTATACGCGCGTAAAATGAGCCATTTAAAAAAAATGAAAAAGCCATTGCACGCATGTTTACGCGCGTAAGTTGGGCGATTGACCCTTAGGGCCTCCTTGCCAGTTTACGCGCGTACAGTTAGCGGACAAAGACATTTTATCATGCTAGTTAGACTGCCCGTTCTGCGGCCGTCGACTCGGATTCGATTTGAAAATTGTACGCGCGTAAGTTGGCAAACACGCCCTTAGAGACATCCGGGAGTGAACCACACGATACACCACACATTGACGCCATCGATGCCACCCGAGCCACATGTGTGCAAGCAACGGAACTCGGATGCACTCTCCAGATGCAGTCTACAGATCCAGAGGAAAGGTAAACATCCAAAAAAGGTGGAGGTGGAGATGGCATCGGCAGTGAGAACTCAGAAGTTCAGAACACAGCACCTAATTTTACTCCAAGCCATCACGACAATTGTCAACTGCTCCTCGTGTTTCGCTGCTTTATTTAGCACGAGTTCTTTGGCTCTGACGCAGCGATGCAGCAATGCGAAATTGCATCCAGTGCCAAATAGATTTCACGCTAATCACAATCATGGCAAAGCTGAGAAATTTCAACGAGACCAAATATGCGTCATGGCATTCGAAAAAAATAGCCAAAATCCCACAATCCCCAACAGACATCCAATGCATCATAAGAGTTGTGATCTGGTGATCACATAAAAGGAAAGCAGATAACATGATTACATCTTTGCATATACATGATGCGGATGATGCAATTGCAAAATCGCAATGCGTTCAATGCCAAAAAGGCATTCTGCACAAGCGTCACATTCGTTCGCTCTCCGATTGAAAAAGATTAAATGGACGTGCCGAAAAGAAGACGTCGACAGCCGATGCGTTGTCCCGTTGCTCGAATTGCTCCTCTGCCTTGCAGAGCGCAACTGTTCTCAACGATATCGACTGCAGATAGTTTCTTTCAATCGGAAAAGACTAAGTTATTGGCCCGAGCAAAACGCACGCACAATAAACTCTTCGCCATTTCGCGCGCGCACACAAGAGAAAAGTTTTTAAATGTTCGGATTCTTCTTGTCTTTATGGCGTGGCGCGGCGCGGCGCATTCGATGTTTGCCGCCGAGCTCGACGAGTCGCCCCTATAGTTACGAATGACGATCCAGTGCATCAAGCCCCCCAAGCTCCGCAGGAGCAACGAGATGGCTACTTTTGTCGTTGAGACTTTTTCGAGTAGCGCACTGCTCGAAAACGCACGCACACTGCTTCGTCAGACTCCACGGCAAGAAATGAAGAAAATTGATGTTGCAGACTTTGGCAATCTCGCATTTCAATAGCTTTAAAGTCTAAATGCAAGCAACCAGGCATGCATATATATTTTTTTAATGTAAACTTCAAAGAGGAATCAAACTGCAATTGAAATTGTTTAATTTAATTTTTCGCCCTACATCCATATCAATAATATACACTAGGTGACTCCAATGTAGTTGCGTTTTTCGACACTAGGTGGCACCAGGTACCGGGTCTTACCCATAATACTGATTTTTAAAGTGATAAAATCCTTATACATTTTTACAGGATTTTTTTCGAGTTTTTGCGAGACTCATTCAAACTTTAATATTTTTACGGGGTCAAAAGGGCAGTTAAAAAAAGTCTGTAAGAAGGAAATATTGCTAATTCCAATAAAATTAAAAAGTAAAAATGACGAGAGTTTTCCTCATTCTTGAATTAAACATTTCTTCTCTTAATAATCATTTGCAGGCCCAAGTTGAGCAATATTCAATTTTATGCGCATTTTCTGGCACCTTCGAGAACCTAAGCCAGCAGGGTTTATTTCAAATTGGCGCTTATTTGTCGTTAAATATTGTGTTTCTCCCCGTGGGCCAAGCAGTTCATGCCGAACAATTAGTGAATGTAAATGTAGCGTGCGAAACGTCCAATTACGTCTAATAATAAAACACTCTGGTATAAGCTTTGAACGTCTTAATACCACACTTTTTGTCCGCTGCAATTAGATGCAACGTAAATCATGCGCTCGATGCTTCGAATTAAGCACGACGAGGACGACAGAGCAATGAAAAAAACGCTGCGTTTCGTCCTTTTGTCGCAGAGAGCGCACAGAAGGAAAAAAACGCAATTAAAACGGAACACACACAGTTCCACTGTGGAGAAAAAAACTACAATTTTGTGCAAGCGAAAATTCCAAAGAAAAACTTGCTGCAGTAATTAGGCGCTTGGCGCTACTTTAGTCACCATCAACGGGTGCATTAATAGAATGCATGAAAAACGCAATTATGATTTACACGTTACACTCTGCTTCATGGCTTCATGGCGACATGGCAACATGTGCGTCACGTGGCACACGTATGTATGTATGGTTGCGGGGATTCGGTTTCGGTTTTACGAGTTTCGGAGCGCCTGTTACATTGAGCAACAAACGGCATCGTAAAACGCTTGCCGGCGCGGCGCTTCGACGCCTTTTAAAACTTCCGGGGAGGCGGGAGGGCGCCGCGCCGCCACCGCTGCCACTACCGCAGCGCAGCATCATGGCAGGATGAAATCCACAGCGCGCCCGTTTTTACCTTTCCGCGCAACGCCTACGCCACGTACGCGCGCAAAGCGACCGTTAAACCTATTATTATTACTCGGAGTTTATACCTTGCATATCAACATATAATAAAGCTACAACTTTAATATAGTGAGTGCAGAATGGAAGATGGAATCGTAAACGAAAATTTCACTTTCAAATGTGGAGGCGCCGCGCCACTCTGTCATTTAGGAAATGAAACATTAAAGCAGTGACATAATTTCGAGCACATCAACACAAAGAAAAAATAAACGTATAATTTTTGCGAAATCGTTTTATTTGCACGTTTAACATGTATTAGATTTGCATAAATTTCATGCCCTGCAGACGTTCGGCGTGCTTGTACATCGTTTTGCGGCCACAATGTTAATTAAAACGCCGAGATTAGAGTTTGCGCAGAGCGCAGGGAAAATTCACGCAACAAAATTAAAACGATCTAACAAGAGGAAAAAGAGCGACGCAGCAACGCTCCGGAGAACAGCGAAAACATTGATTGATAACGTTGAAGTGTGCATTTTTATAATGCATAATTAAAATGCGAAGTGCGACGCAGGACGCGGAACGAGCGCGATTCATCATTGTGTCACTTTAGATTTGGGATTTTTCCAGGTTTCGGAGGGGCTCTCAGGTGTGCGAAGGGCGCGCAACAAAAAGGCGAAACACCAGTGCGACATGCGTGCACTGTCAAAAGTTCCAGGTTCCAGGCACCAAGCTCCAGCTCCAGCTCCAACTCCAAGAATATTCATTATATGTTTTCGTGCGTTCCAACCCCCTGCGTTCAATTTAGACCTTCGCGCAGCCGTTTCAATTTTGTTGTTTTG
>JARJDQ010016798.1:0-13408 GCA_030264215.1 Geostiba sp. GC000077 | reverse complement strand
CTTGTACTTAATCTCTTTACACTTTACACTTTGGAACTTCGGCTAGCTGTGGATTGAAGACCATGTAGAATGCAGACATGTTGTTGATCTTGACGTTGTGAAGTTGGGATGTTACTGTGTTGTGCTGGGCGCTGCTGTTGTGTTTTCTTATAGCCGGGTATTGAGTGACAATGAAAGACTCGGAGAGCACGACGACTTGTGAATGCAAAGCCATTCAGTTGTGCTGCACATTTGACAAGACAAAAAACTCCAGAACTCAAGATCTGAATAAAGTCTGACGTAATTTCTCACGTAAATCATCAAATCGTCACTTTCCCGAGATTATACTGCAGCTTATAAAAGAATACAATGACCTAATAATCCTGTCATGTGTTGCTTCTAAATTTAAACACCACCTTCATGACATTACATGCACTGTGACATCGTCTACAGGAACAGGAGCTTAAAATAACATCACAGTTGACCGCCTTTGACATTTAATTTCTGAGGATTGTCTTTGTCGCCTTGTTCTCTTGAGATTTATTTGTCGACATTTAACATTTTAAGCAGGTACTTACATTACATTGCCTATTCATAGACAGCCACTGTTTTTTTTCTACTGGAGACTTCGAGTCTCATTGTAAGTGATTTTGAGACCTACTCAGGAACAAGCGAATGTTTGTGTTTTCTTGAAACAGGCGCACTTGTAGTCGTGTGTATGTGCACTTAGTTACCCTGTTACAATAATAATAATACATTAATACTGCACGTGCACGTGAAGTGGTGAATCAATGTAATTACGCTTAATAGCATTTAATAGGCGTGTGCTCAGCTCAGGCGATTAAGATGTTGTAGGAAGGCGTGAAGAGAGCGGAGACAATGGGTGCACCATACACAGCATATTATTTTTGGAATTAGTTGTTTTTTAAATTCCAATTGTGAAAACGCAATTACTTTTTTATACACATGAGGTGGTTCTTTAAGGTTTCTTCAAGAAAGTCGTATTTGCCAGGGTCCAGGGAGTTTCCTTCAGCTTTCCAGCTCTTCATCATTGGTTTACCTAGACTTGGGTTGCGTTTGATATAGTCTATTCGTTATAACCTTAATACACATTTTTCTACGTTTCTAACCCCACATGTGTAAGGGAGATGATATCCTCCTCTTATATGTCCTCTTTCTTTCACTCATATAGAAGAACAGGTCTATTCTAAACGTACAGGTGTTTTGTATTGGGTCTAAGAGAAATGGTTTTGCGTGCCTCATCACATCCCGTCAGATTTTCATAACTTTCTAGCCATGTTCCGACGATCCGCAAGTGTGTCACGGATTATCGCTTTTCCGATCTCATCTGGGATCCCAAAAACCGGGGTTCAATGACCTGATTCCATTGATTAACTTATTTCCCAACATCGACTTCTACATGCTGTGCAGAATGTCGGTAACAAACATATGCAAAAAACTTGTTGGTGCCAGGGGGATGAAATTTGATGGCATTTTTATAAGCGTCGTGATTCGCGGGTGGCAGGAACACTACGTAATATGGAGAAAAACCCTGAATAATGCATGTCCTACGTGGGGTAATTTCGACGGTGACATCATGCGCCTGCCTGCTGGTGCTGTGTTGTCCGTGCTTAATAGAATACGCAGAAATGGGGAAAACGTGGTCCGGCGCGCAACCCACATTCCAAGTTGCCCCTGGTAACTGAGCGGCGCCCCTACATCGATCGTCCCTTCGTCCTGTGCAGACCGTTCACTTCCTGCCCGCCGTCTACGTTGCGGCGGCGGCGGCGACGCGTCGTTGGAGCCCCGGCAGCCAATCGACGCGTCGATACGGCCATGTGCTCAACAGACACATGATGCGTTCTAGCGTTCTAGGAAATACCTTGACCTGGATTTTCCGCTTGCTTGCCGAATATTTGCCAGGGAAAATGTATCTTAGGAAGATCAGAGCAAAATTAAGGATTGTGGAAGATCCTTGTAATACTCGTGTTTGGCAGGTAGATAAATGCAATGAAGTGGCGTTAAGTGAACTGAAAATAAATATAATTAGGGACTTCCACGCCACGTAATTAAATTCCAGCCGGCATCGGCAGTTTTTCGGGGCGCTTCAAGGTCCACGCAAGAACACAGACTAAAAATAATTTCGTTGTGATGCAGGATGATGTGGATGGCATGCACTCGCGCGCACACGCAGCTTCCAACATCGTCATCCATCCGATAGCGCCGCATTTAAACATTTCAACATTTCAAGGCAACAACAAATTACATTTCGGCGTCGCTGACTGAGCGCTGGTCATAGCAACGAACGCAAACACGAGCGCACACACCTCGCAAACAAATATCTGTAGGTATAGGTTGTACGCTAGGCGGCTAGGCTACGGCGCGCTCGAATTGGTTTAGTTTAGTGATCGCTATTTTTTGCTCTGCTGTTTGCTCGACACGAATCGCGCTTCAAGAGCCTACCGATTCACGTACAGTGATGTAATGGATAATACGAACAAAACACCAGCGCACACAGCCGCAGCACGGAGTAGAGTTGCTTATGTTTGTGTTCACTGTGCAGGGCATGGACATTAGAATAGAATCGAAATCACAGAATCTTTGAATTCGAAGTGTGCAGCAGGCAAACGAGGTCTTCCCGCCGCGCCATGCCACGCCGAGGAGATTGTGCATCGAGTCATAACTTACGGCCGGGTGGCCGGGGGGTTATCACGATTTCTCGCTTTGTTCTCGTGCCAGGCGATGCCAATGCGTGTCAATGTTTTCCTTTGCACTTTGCAGCGTGAAAAACGTTGCGTGCGCATGTGGCACTCCTAATACTAATTAAATTGAACAAATTGCAAGCATAAATATGCTCAATAACTTATCCGCCTGATAATGCGAGTACGTGCTTACACTGCGCAAACACTGTTGATAAAGATAAATAATCAGCTGGGGAACGGGGGATATCGTATTAAACTAAAGTCTCATTAAATTACACTTGCTCTTTGGTGTTCCCGCCACTGAACAATTACCTCATTGTTTCTTCTTTTGTTCATTGCGGTTCACTGATGCCCATAATCTGAATTTCTCTGGAACTGGACAGTGCTAAACTGTTAACTGTTTAGTAAACATGTATATGCAGCTGAATGCCTGAATGGAAGTAGTAAATAATGTCTCATTCTTGAATTAGCATTATGTCTTCATTGAACTGAACCGTAGGAGAAATGGGCACAAGTTGCTGCTGATTTCATCGTTTATTTAAAGATAACACCGCGCGCCATGGAAGTGATAAAAACCTCCAAACTCCATTCATCGCTGTTTAGATTATGTCATGCGTGCACGGTGCACGGTGTCGAAGGTCAATTCAATGAACTCGAAGTGCCCACACAGACTTTTATAAAACCAATGTAAATTTCACTCACACTCAATTAATGCGTGCGTTTTTGGACGTGTTGCAGGTTAGAAAGTTAAATGGCAGACACGAGCCAGGCGGAGCAACCGCCGCACACGAATGGCATCTCCGAGGATCTCGACGATGACGAGCGGGCGAAGATACGCCCGGCTGACATAGACGCCGACGTGCGCGAGATGGAGCGTCGCAAGCGCGTCGAGAACATTATGAACAGTCGGCTGTTCCGCGAGGAGCTGGAGCGCATCATCGAGCTGCAGCTGAAGGACGGCTCTGGCACCTCCAGCCTCATGCAGCAGATCTCCGACATGATGGGCGGCGTATCGAAGAACGCCGGCAACGCGTTCAAGAACTCCAACTGCGTTGTGCCGATCAACGATATTCGCGGCATCGAGGCGATGGGCTATGCGAAGGGCGAGAAGATTCTGCGCTGCAAGCTGGCGGCCGTCTACAGACTGATTGATTTGTATGGCTGGACGCAGGGCACCAGCACGCTGATCACTGCCAGGCTGAATCAGGACGAGGAGCACTTCCTCGTCAATCCCTACGGTATGCTCTTCCATGAGATGACCGCCTCCAGCCTGATCAAGGCGGACATGCAGGGCCAGATCGTCGAGCAGGGCACGACCAACTTCGCCGTCAATCTGAGCGCGTTCTCGCTGCACGCGGCCATCCACTCTGCCCGTCCGGACATTAAGTGCATCATTCACGTGCACACTCCGTCGGTGGTGGCCATTTCAGCGCTGAAGTGCGGCCTGCTGCCGATGAGCCAGGAATCGGTGGTGATCGGCGATGTGAGCACGCACGCCTACGTCGGCGCGCTCACCGACGCCGATGAGAAGGAGAAGATCGCGCGCAACCTCGGCCCGAACAATAAGGTGCTGCTGCTGAACAACCAGGGCGCCGTGTGCTGCGGTGAGACCATCGAGGAGGCGTTCTACAATGCGCGTAACACCGTCCTGGCTTCCGAATCGCAGTTGAAGCTGATGCCCGTCGGCATCGATAACCTGGTGCTGTTGTCCGACGAGGCACGCAAGAAGATCTACGACGCTGCGCACAGAGCGCCCGACAGCTCGCCGCGACCGGATCCGCCATCGGTGCTCGAGAACAAGGTCGAGCGCAAGTGGCGCGTCGGCGGCGTGGAGTTCGAGGCGCTCATGAGGATGTTGGACAACGCTGGATTCCGCACCGGCTACATCTACCGCCATCCGCTCGTGAAGGGCGACCCGCCGAGGCCCAAGAACGATGTGGAGCTGCCGCCGGCTGTTTCGTCTCTCGGCTATTTGCTTGAGGAGGAAGAGCTCTACAAACAAGGGTAGGCGTTCGTTTATTTAGTCGCCCAGCCTTTTTGGGATTTATTGGTTTATTTGCTCGTTTGCAGGCTCTGGAAGAAGATGGAAGGCGGCAGGAAAGGCTTTGATCGCACGCGCTGGCTGAACTCGCCGAACGTTTATCAAAAGGTTGAAATCCTTGAGACGGGCACTCCGGACCCCAAGAAAATCACAAAGGTAGAGATAATTAAGTTTGAAGATAAATAGGCGTGGCACGCACACGTATGCGGTGAATAATACTCAGCCTTAGAATTCACAACCAAACCAACCCTTCGAAACGAACATCAACATTCCATTTCTACTTGTTACTGATAGCGCCTAGTTCCGATTTTGCATTGCTAGCGTTTACATTCGCGTAAATTATAGTTTGCTCGTTGCATTTCTAGAAAATAACGGTTCCATAACCTCGTTAAAGAGGGACTAAACCATTAAAACATGTAAAACGCAAGCACGCCCCGCGTTCCAACAAAACGAAGCCGAGGGCTGTTTTATGACAGTGCAACCAATGAGCGCGAATCCAACTATTGACCAAGCATACAAATGTATTCCAACTGCATTTTTATTTGTCACAGTGGCATAAAACGTGGAAAAAACACGAATATAAACTCATTCGGAACGATTAGATCGCATGGTTTCTTTGCATTTCTACGTTAGTGCATTTTTAGTTGCTTTCCAACGTTTCTAACATCATAAAGGTTAGAGCAGGTTGTGACGTTTGCAACTTCAAAAATTTTCCGTACATCAATCATGTTCTGCGACTGCAAGTTCGGCAAAGAAATGCAAAACTAACAAAATTCAGTGCATCGAATATCGGAGGGAATGGATTGGGTCCGACATGGCGTCAAAAAGCTCCGTTAAGTAACATTCACACTCGAGTTTCACACCCTATACCTAGATTAACGTAAATTGGCTAACCTGATGCCCACTGCAATTACCCCTAGTCATCAATTGCAATAAAATACGTGCGACTGAAAGGAAAATTCATTAATTTTTGCCATTAATTCGTTTGCTGATAGAGACATCACATTGAGACATTGGTAGTGCCATCTTTCGCAATAAACAATTCCACATCACATGTTACGTTCTGGAAAAGAAACGAAATGTTTAAGTTAGATAGCCGATTTATTACATAAAACTAATTGATATTATATTTGAAAGACGTTGATGACAAGAGTGAGAGAGAGAGAGAGAAATGTAATTAATTAATACTTGATACAAATTCATAATAATTAATGCTTTGCTGTGTAACTAATAATAAACATTAACAATGAATGACGTTTTCGTTTTTTTTTAAACTTTTTGAATTTTTTGTCCCGCTGCTGAGGGCTCTGGAAAATTCACAAAGTTTTGTGTGCCCGTGATTTTGTCGTATCACTCGTTTTCTTTATCGCATAACGTACCCCTTGTTTGCGTGTGAGTAAAACCAGTACATTAGAGTTTGCATTGTATAGTCACAGTAGTGAACTAAAAAACAAATACAAGAACATCGTACGAAAAGATACAACAAAAGCGCAGGCACACACGCATCGCAAAACAGATGCAAGCGTAGGCGCGTGTTCGATCGAAGCGGTAGTGTTGATTTCGGCTCTAATGTGCTGGTTTTGCCTTTGCAGTGGGTCGCGGACGGATCGCCGACTCATTCCAGCACGCCCGTGAAAATCGAATCGGCGCTTCAGTTTGTGCCGAAGAACACGAATCCCAAGGAGTTTAAGAAGCTGCAACAACAGGTAATGTATTTGCAGACGCTGCCGATGCGGCCCCCATCCCCCCCATCATCAATTCATGATGTGCGTGTATTTGCGCGATTAGATTAAGGATTATCGGCGAGCCGATAAGATCAGCGCCGGCCCACAGTCGCAGATCCTCGAGGGCGTTACGTGGGAGGAGGCGAAGAAGATGCAGGACGCCGGCGTGACGCAGACCGGCGATCAGGTGGTGCTCATGGGCGCCGCCTCCAAGGGCATCATTCAGCGCGGCTTCCAGCACAATGCCACCATGTACAAGTCTCCATACTCTAAAAATCCATTCGATTCCATCACCGACGAGGATATCGACGAGTATAAGCGCGTCGTTGAGCGGAAAACAAAGGGCGAATGTGAGGATACCATCTCTCTTGAGAATACATTAAATTAGGCAAATGTTTTGGTTTTTTTTTAGACGACACAGATTATAGTGAATCGGAAGGATTGTCCTCTGCTCAAATCAACAAACGAATTAGCGACATTAGATCTCCAACTAGCGAAACGGAAGAGGAAAGCCGAGACGGTATGTTCAGCGTGATGATAATCAATTGAAATTTCCGCCTTCGTCGCAATCTCGCAATCTATGTTATTAATAGGCGTGCGTTCACTTTTAGAACCTCAAGTATTAAGGATAGAAACGAAACATGCTCCGAAGCCGAGCCAACCGGAAGTCGTCCTTAGTGACGGTAAGTGCATTCTCTCAATTCTTAGTTACGGGTAGTGTTGCGCTGACATTACCTAATTGTATTTGCTTAGTTTATGTGAAACGCAAGTGATGCAAAGAGGGTAAGTGGTCGTCACTGCAGAAATAATTCTGTTAGGGATCACTTTCAATCGTTTGAATCATAGTATGTATGTATCATGAAAAGGAGCGAGTATTTCACCCAATTTGATATCCGGGATGGAAACATCTTAATAATTAATTCACCTAAGACATAACAGTCTCCATCTCTGATTTGACTTGAGTACATTTGCTTATGAATGTTGCTTTTGAACTAATTACATTTTATTTGTTTGTCTTGATTGATTTTTTTTTACATTAACCGCATGATTTTTTTGGTCGCATGTTTCACACAGTTGTGAATTATGGGTATGGAGATGATGAAGTATTCTATCCTGCACGAGAGTTCACTAATATTGATTTGACACCAAATCAAGGTAGAATTTTCTTTCTAGAATGCTTAGTTTTGAATCATTTTATGAACTTTATAAATTTTATTTCGCATGATAGGTCGTGTTGTTGCCAAACCACCGACAGATAGTAAGCGCTCCACAATGACAAGCATGAGAAGTAAGTGAATATTTGTGGAATTGCTCAGCTTCTTCATCTTTGGTTTTGGTTGTCAATGCTTGTAGACAATGCTTTTAAACGCTTTCAAACGCTTTCTTAGTTGTGTCGTCCCCAAATCGAATTACAGAATCACTGCGATCTTGATTTATTCACATTGATTTGCACATTAAACGCGCTTTTCTTTTCATCCCTGCTTCAGGTCGTGGCAGACAATCCTTGTGCACGTCTTATCGCACAACTAGCTATTTTGGCTTTCCCAAGGGATCCTACGGCACACCGCGACCCGTGCATTATCATTTTGCGCAAGAGCGAAGCTTGCCGGTTTTGGCCGCGCGTCCGCCCGATAATGGGCCCGTAAATTCCGGAATCAAGCCCAGCGCTGGGCCACACCAGCCGCCGAGGAGTGTTGGTGGGAATGTCGTCGTGGGCGCGCGCGATGACCCCAACTTGAATGTGGAGGTGTCGATGAAGACGTTGCGCGATTTTATTTATCCCTTTGCGCGCGCGCTCAATATGATTAAGACGCACTGCGCCGCCGAATCGCAAACGAGCTACGTGCATGCGAGGCGCAGCAGTGAGAAAAAGCCTAAGAGCAGCGGCACCCACGCGGCTGAAGACACAGTTTACGAACGTGATATCATGAGGAAAATGCATGACACTCTGTTCACTGACTTGGATTCTGCATCACACGCGCCTAGCGCCTACTCCACTGTCTTTGATATCGATTCGTCCATTTTAAGCGCCGATGATACTGCGATGGCGATTAGTCTAACGCCGAGAAGAGGCTTTGATGGTGTAATATCGGAGTTGAAGCACCGAAATCGTACTGTAGCTGAAGGCGATTTGACCCTTCACACATTTATAACGAACATGCTACAAACAATCATTGACACAATGTCTGTAACTCGCCACTCGGCAAGCCATCGACGCTCGTCCACTGGTTCAATGTCGACGCACTCGTTTAACGAATGCGAAACTTCGCCCAGACGTTGTTACTCCTTTGAAGACCTTTCTGACGCAGAGCAATGTTTTCTTCAGGGTTCATACTCTGACTCGGGCTTTAACAACATTCCGCAAACGCTTCACGGTGATTTTAATTCCAATTCGCAAGGATTCCTCTCACGCACGTTTTCGCCCATGTGCGTGGTTAATGAAAAGCAAACACAAGCGACTGATGGGATGAAATGTCAGGGCACATCGTCCAGTTCCAGTTTTGCCAATCAGTGGTCATTGAAGACGTTTGCAGGCAAAGTGAATGCAATACAATCAATCGCCAGTACGCCAATCTCCGAAGTCATTAGGAAGAAAACGCTTGATACCAACGTGAAACCAACTAATTCCGACGGCAGCAAACAATCGGACACTTCCGAGAGGGAAATCGAGGAAGCGTACTCGTCGTTTGTGGTCGGCAATTTGGTGAATCTCATTCGTGAAGAGCACAACCTCGATGGCGATGATCCCAATGAAATGGACATTGCCAGGCGACGCATTCATCTGCAAAGCTTTCCGCATTACTTCTGCCCATCGCAGGAAGCTCGCTGCCTGCCGACCATTCCCAGTGAGGAAATATTGAATGTGAGCTTGGACGAAGAGCGATCGGCAGAGGACTTGAAGCAAACCCCATCGAACATGAACATCAATATCATGAAACACTTGACTGATAATTCATCAGAGGAGGTGGATGAATACATGAGTATGCTTTTCAATGCTGCCGATTCCAGGGAACAATTATTGAGATATGTCGAAAATAGCTTCTCCTACGCTTGCGACGATAATCATTTCAATGTTGGCGATGTCATCAATGGTGATGATGAATATGTGAGTGTGGTTATTGAGGAGTTGATTGATCGCGCAGCAGAGCCGAATTCTTTGGAATGCCGCAATGATGAGTCGCCAACTTCGTCAGGTGTAACTGATGATACTGTAAACCCATTCGACACGGACTTTCAATGCAAATATGTGTTTGAAGATATGCAACCAGGGGATAGCGCTGTAAACCTATGTGAATTTCTTAAAGTACAAAATCATAGTGATGACTCTGGATGTGACCAAACTGATGAAATGCGCATGTCAGATGAAGAGCGTAATTCCGTTGATAAACACACTGGAAATTCGTTTTATACAGCGTCCAGTTGCAACAACAATGCCTCTTCTGAATCGACCGACTTTGTAACACCCGAGTCTTCGCGACGCTATAGCGGCGCTCGAAACGAGATTGTGGACCAAATGAGCATGTTGATTTTGACATACATGCGCAAGAGTTGCTTGCAAACTGAAGATGTGGTGCTCTTTCCAGAAGTGCAGCAGGATGAAAACGTGCAGACACTCATGGCGAAACTGGAAAATCTCTTCAATGATTATTTCAAGCATAGCATGCGTGCTGAGGAAATCAGCGAGTTGCGCATCGAGCTGGGCGTGCGCGTGATGCGTCAGGCAAGCGTTGAGTTCGTTCTCACGAACATTGATCGCACATTTACCATCACTGAATTTCTCTCGGATTTGTTGGATTATTTTTTCGTAAAGGTGGTGAATTATGACTCGAGCAGCATGCCCTCCGGGTACGCTAACTTTCATGATGGCGCTGAAGTGCACCTAAATTCCACACCCGGCGAGATCGAAAGTGATGGCGAGCTTGATTCGGATGCTGACGATGACGAGCAATTGGCATCATTTCAGCTGAAAGAACAGCGTGGCAATGAATGCTATTGGTTCACTGCGCTCAAACCCTCAGAGCGAGTAAGGCCAGACACCTCGAAGACGGTCGTCAATGTAGATAACATTCCGCTGAGGCCACCGTCTGATTTGGACCAAACATTTACATCGCATTATTCGCAGCGCCTTAGTCCAATTGTTGAAGATGTCTCGTTACGCCAGCTCTTCGATGGGGAACAAAATGCTAGTGGGGAGAGTTTTGATATCACGAATGAAGCAGCACCTCTTGCAATGGATGCACTCGAATCCATCATGTCGTTGCAAGACGAACAGTCTTCTATAGCGGACATCTTCACGCAAACTTTTTCGCCAGCGACAATGATAATGAACACTGAGCCTCCGACCGAAGGGCCATTTGTTCTAACTCGTTCCTCCACCGAGATATCGACGTCATCATCTTCGCAAAGTCAAGAATTATCTGGCGCGGCACTGTGTGAAGAATTGGAGAAAATTGTACCGGATTTCGAACGCGAGTCGACCTTCCGCTTCGCTAACGAGGTGCATTTCCTTCGCTCACGTGCGTCGCTTACGCCAGATGCATTTTCAGCTACCACTAGTGTAGTGTTTACTACCGAGGCGATAAATCGACATAATCTTAACAATACATTCACAAGGGAGACGCAGGAACCCAGAGACACTAACGATGGCGATGAGGATATGATAATGTTGTCGGACAACTGGATGGGATTGGAGAGAGCGAAGTTTTAAATTTAGTTTCATTTCTGTTTTTTTTATCTACGTTTTTCTTTTTGCGCATACATCATAGGTTTACTATCAAATTTGCTTGTAAAATTCGAATTAATAATAATTTTGCACATAACATTTACAATTGTTTTATGGGGATGCTCAGCGTGCTATTTTTACTTTTGGGCATGGTGTTGGTTCTTATTTATGTGCCAGTTAACATTAAGGTAATTAATCTTAAGGTAACTATAACATTTTCATATCATCAGGGTTACAGATTTTTAAATCAATTTTCTGTCTTTTTGAAATGCGTTGTTTCTGTATTAATGATTCATTGATACGTTTTATAGGTGAGAACACCATCAATGGTGATCATTCAGATGCGCACATGAGCACATTATCGCAGAGCAGCCGAGAGGTAAAGAAATTCTTTCCGTTTCCATCATTTTCATGCTAAATGTATTGTTGTATGTTAAGCAGGACCGTTCGGTGTCGGAAGGCTCTCCCAAAAAGGACAAGAAGAAGAAGAAGGGCTTGAGAACGCCATCCTTCTTGAAGAAGAAGAAAGACAAGAAGCGGACCGAGGCATAAGCTAAAACATTTACGTTGTAGCCTAGCCTAGCGCCGCCGTACACATTTTAAATGTTCATAATCGATATAAATACATTACACACTTAACAAACAAACAAAAAACGCAAAGAAACAAAAAAAAAAGAAGCGACGCTGCAGACGCTTGGGATATTTGAAAAAAATCATCACATACAATATCCAGAACTAAACGCAAATACGCGCGAGTGTTGGACATAACACTGCCTATTTATCTAAAATAGTTAAGCTAAGATTGCAAGATGGAATCAAACAAACATAAGAAAACAAGTAAAATAATCTTTGCTAAACACCTCCGTCGAGACTGCCAGCTTTGAATCGATTTCGCACTAGATGAACACGAACATTTTCAATATTTCGACGAACATAATAAGTAATTACGAATATAATGAGATATATTAGATAAGAGGAAAACATTTACTATTTCAAGCAAACAAATTAACTATTACCTATTCTTTTTTAGCTTTATTTGTACAGAAAACAAACCTTTTTGAAGATTATAACTACTGTTAATTATAAGAATTATAGGACGAAAAAACGGTATATTAAACGTGCGCATAATGATGGACAAGAGCCGATAGAGGGATGTGATTATTATCACTTACCTTTCGCTCGATTTGACAATGTTTAAGGGCTATAAACAAACTTGAAACTAATAAGAGACTACATAAGTTTATGTATTATTACTTTGCCCCGCTGACAAGTACACAGCAATTTATGTATACATTTATAAGAAATTTAGCAATTGACGCTTTATTATTATGATTTTAGTTGAACACGTGAAGAAATTAATACACACATAATACCTATTCATCAATATTGGATAGAAACAAAGTTTAATCTATTTTCTAAGGTGATATGACCGAGTCAACCAACCACCTACTTTATAAAAAAGACAACTACATATTTATGAACACGCCAAGAATTCACGCACTTTTATCTTTCTTTTTATTTGTTCTATGTTTGTGGCGCTGAGTATTGGTTTTATTTGTACGTTGTAAATTTTCCACACGAACGTAGCTTCTTTGACAGCTTCTAGAAGTAAACCTTTTGTTTATGCTTTTTGCCATTATGTGCGTTTGTGTGCGTTATCGAAGTGTTTGTAACCGAGTAATTTAAATTGGATCGCCGTTTTGGGCATCCGAGAATTCTAAAAATCTTTACAACTGAAATGGAACACGATGCAACCTTCGCGTTACTCTTTAACATAGAAGCAGAGAAGCACTAGCGTTGCGTGTGTGGCTTGTTAAGCGCGAACTTTATTGATGTGCAATTGTTCTTGTGCGACGTATTTCTCTTGGAAATGGAAATTCTGAAAAAAAAAGATAATTAATATATTTGAAAGATATTATTTTTTAAAAAGGAAGCAAAGCTATATGGGATGAAAAACTATTGTAAAACTGTCGAAGAAAAGCTGGATTCAACAATATATCCATTTAATTACGACCCAATGTATCTTTATCTCTCAATGGAATAGATGAGAACAGTGAAGATATGCGGCCAATCGTGGATATCGCATCGCCAAATTGTATTTCCGCATGGCAATCCTAGTCATTCTTGTTAAACATTACCAACATTTTTTTGATCAAACACGATTCGATTCAAATTCATACTCATGATACTAATCGCATGGTTGAGCAAATAACTGTAATAACATAGGTTTATTGATACA
>JARJDQ010016789.1:0-13514 GCA_030264215.1 Geostiba sp. GC000077 | reverse complement strand
TGCGTTCCTGCACATCTGCCCCCACACCAGACAGCCTTATTGCGTCACGAAGCGCGGTGAGGCAGGTGCAGTGTACACCAATCAGGCAGGAAGCATAAACAGAGGAAGAGGAGTTGCGAAAATATTTGCTAGGAACGGTGAGGTTAACGCGAGATATGGTCTCCGGTAACATCCTTACACACATGCTCCCAGATAACAAACATGTCATCGGCCTGGGCCGCAGGCGAAAACAACAACACCTCCAACTTGATGCATCCGATGCCCTAAACTCATACTTACAAACTACTATTTACAATTTAAAAAACGCCAGCGCGAGAGCTCCGCGTTGCGGATGTCGATATGCCCGACGGTGGCATCCCAGGTACCGCCGATCTCACCAATAATAATATTACTGAACATTTCCAGGGATGTCGAAATATGAGACGTAGCGCAAGAGTCCAAAATCCACCCATTGGCTCTGCTTAGCAAAAATAACTGTTCATTAACTAGGTGCACCTTATTGTTATTTCCGTAACGTGCTTGAAGTAGCCTACAATTCTTCTTGAGATGTCCTCGTCTGCGGCAGTAATTGCAAAAGACGATCACTGGTGATCTTCAACGTTAAAATCTGGCTTGAAGGTGATTCTTCGCTGCTATCACGATGTTTTCTGCGTCGACATTCTTCGATGATTTTTACACGGACGTTCATACAAGTACTAAAATACTAACTCTTCAGTTCAGCCTTCAGCGCGTAAATCCTGATAAAATATTACTATAACTTGTAGTGTTTGTTTGTATGCAACTTGACATAGGTGTTACAATATCTCCAACAGTGACCCTATGAATGTTATATATAATTGGAAAGAAGATTTATCAGGGTATCCGCTTATACCAAAATATTCGATGTCGAGTTCTCGAAACTTTTTCTGGAGCGTCCGAAATTATTCGTAGCGCATGCCATATGCCATATGTTACCGTGCTAACACCTGCAATATTTACACAGCCACTTAGACAGTTTTCCGGTTAATTTGGGAGACGTTAGTGATGAACAAGGAGAAAAATGTCTCCAGGATATCAAAACTATGGAGTTCTGCTGCCAAGATAGATAGGATGAGCATAAGATAGGCGAGTTCTACATGGAGTTTAAGCAGGGACTCTTCAAATATTTGTACCAGACTATAGCGAAAAGGAAGCGTCCGAAATGTGAAATGACTTGATGACTTAGATGCCCTTATTCTGTATCTGTCTATGTGATTAATTTCTTTTCTTTCGTTGTTTCTTTTTTTTTTTGAGTTTCAGAAAATGGTTGGTTTTGCGAAAGAATGCATCTATAGAGCATACAAATTGCATGGTAACCATTTCAACATATACGCATTCTTTCAGCAATACCCTTAATTTAAAAAACCGTTGTATCTCAAAAACTAGAGCTGATATGAAAAAACGAATTTGAACTCGGGGTATCATATTAATATAGAATTCGCTTGAATTTCTCCGGCACCAAAATCACTGTTGGGCAATTATTGGGAGATTGGTTGTCATTTGCCTCGCGCTGTTATGCTCCGACGATAATTACACAATTACTTCGGACCACGGGCTAAGTAATCATTGACAGGTCTCTTACACCTACACCTATACCTATACACCAAGCCGATTGATCACACAATTCCGGGGTGATGTGGGTGCGTACAAAATATTTGCGAACCTACGCGCGTGGTGATCACGGCGAAAATGAACGCGACATTCTTCGCGCACTTTGTATCAATTAGCGACATTTTTTCACCAATTTGCCCACACCACACCACACATCGTCAAATACAGCATCGACACCTATTCCTCGAATTGGCGCGGCGCGGCGTCGTCAAACGCAATGCAAAAATTCGTAAACACGCGTAATCATGAAATCTGGCGAAGGCGATGGAACTTGACAAGCAGCGAAACGAAATCGCGTTAGTATTTTGTTATTTCGCGACAGGGCAACATTTGCACTCGAAATTAGCGCATAGTTTAAACTGTTAAAATTCCCTCTATGGCTTGCGCAAACAGCAACAATCCTCATGATCAATGGAATCATTGTTGAATCGCCGATGTCATCATGCTTTATTCGTTTCTATGCACACAGCAGACAGCATGACAGCAGACCAGGAAGAAACTTAGCAGCAACTGGGGCTGTAGAACACAAACAGTGAACAATCAGAAATTGTGCAAGTAATTATTTTGCCGGATATCGATAATACCAAGTGAATTAATAAAAAACTAATCACAACCACTTATTGCAAAATTTATTGCATGCTCAATTCATGTTCACTTTCAATTATAATCCAATCAATCAAAAGTTGATATGATAAGGATTTTCTTATGTTTAAATAATATTCATAACAACACTAAATATGTGTCGAAAACTTTCCATGCGGTTTGTTGAAGTGATGCTATAGCAACCCAAAATGCATCAAGTTTACGCGTCAATTCCTTCTTCATTTATGCATGTAATGCTTTTAATTTGTTACAGTTGATTGCCGATTTGCAAGGCGATAGGAAACCTGGAGTTTTTACCTACATTTTGTGTGTAGAATAAATAATAACTAAATGCTTATTTGAAAGTTATTCGCAATGTGATACACACTTGTGCGAATCTTTTTTATCCGATAATGTGGTGAGCGGTGATAACGCGCTATCGATGCTTGTAATTCGATTTGAATAAGTCCATTCCCTTCGTCGTTGCGAAACGATGCATAAACAGTGTGCGGCGCATTGTATTCCAATTCCGTTTTCAAATGCACACTTAATTGATTAATTATTTGAAGTGGTATTTCATTGTGCTCTTATCGATAGTACTTACAATTGGTGCTCGGTGCTCGTGACCGCTGGGATTTTCGAAAATGTTGGCTTCTAGCCAATGGCAGGGGCAGGAGTTGGGTGCGCTCATTCGGCACTGGGCATTGGGACTTCTTCATCATGCCCATCTTCCCTCACAATGTCTTACAGTCTTACTCTCAATGTCTTTATTCCTGTTGACGTTGGTGCTGCTAATCAGCGTGAGCGAATGACATACTGCATGGTAACCCGAACGCATTCGTAACAAGCGTTGTGGCGTTGTGCGTTCAGGTTTTTATTAATCGAAATCGGAGGTTCATGATTTGATGTCGTAGACTTTGTGGCCTGTGGCTCGAGCCTCGTGTCTCGAAGCAGCAGCCCGCCGGCGGCAACTGAACCAGTTCACGCGCAAGCTCATTGGTAAATATTGTTAGATATTGCCAGCATCGGCGGGTAAACACAAATCCGATGTGTTCGAAAATCTTATCACACATCGCGCAAGGCGCAAGCCTACAGCGACGATTTGTCAGTCAACACACATACCGATTTAGATGACTCAAATAAAGACGTTTTGTATTTTTATGTGTTTGGTATTGATCGATTGAAAGATTGAATTAACATGAATAAAATGACAAAAGAAGAATGTGTACATTGAATTTGTTTCGGTTTGCAAGTGTCGACTTCATTTGTGATGATGCTGCTTCTGGGGCGGTTGTTGCTTGGAATGGCAGTCCACCTTGGGGTGAATGATGGAAGGACGATCGCCCATGTACTTATTCAAGCGTCGGGTTTTGGGCCTCTTCCGGAGCTCCTCCTCGGCGGTCATAAGGGAGCTGGTGCGCCGCATGCGGCCCAAGCCCAGCCGCTTCTTCAGCTCGTTCTCGTAGTGCATCTTCAGGATGTTCAGCCGATCCTTGCCTCGCGCCAAATTGTTGATCTTCTGCTGGTTGATCTTCTCCAGGTCTTCGATGGCCTGCATGGCGTTCTCCATGTCGATGAGCAGCTGGTCCTTCGTCAGCAGCCCGTTCTCGTCCTTCAAGCGCTGCGTCTCCAACCGGCAGAAATCGCGCTTCTGCTTTAGGCGGTTCATCTGCTCGCGCTCCTCGGTCTTGGCCTGCTCCTTCTCATGCAGCGTCTCGCGCAGTTTGCGAATATTTTGCTCCGACGCCGAGCACTTCTCCCTCATGTGCGCCAGCGCCTGGATGGCGTTCTGACACCTTCGGCGCAACCGCATCAGCTCGTCATCACGCTCCTCCACCTTATCCATGTTGCTCTGATTCTCCATTTTCATCTGCTCGAATTCAATGAGCGTATAGTTATCGCCGATTTTGTCCAGGGCTTTGATCGCGGCGTTCTTATCGGACACGGCATTCCTGATCGTGATATGCAGCAGCCGCAAATCGCGTAGCTCGTCGGATTTGGTCGCCTGAGTCCTAATCAATCTCTTGACCAGCTTCTCGGAGATCTCCTTGCCGGTTTTGGAATTAATCAAACCGGTGCCGATTTCTGCTTCGCGCTCCAGCATGGCGTGAAAGCGTTCATCAACCTGCGTGCATTGGTGCACCTTCACCTTCCGCAGCACCTGCAGCTCCGTGCTCAACTCCTTGCGCTGCACCACATCAATATCTTGCAGCGTGGCGAAGCCATCCAATTTTCTTCCGTACTTAATAATAGCCTCATCCGGATGCTGCACTTCAATCAGCACATGATCCATGTTGCGTTTCTTGAAATACTCGGCCATCTTCTTGTGTAGGAAGTTATTCAATCTCTTCACCGTACCGTACTCGACCATCGCATCCATAAACTTCTCGAAGTACGGATATCTGTCCAGGACGGAAGGCGTCGACTCCTCACTGATCTCCGGCTCCTCCTTTACCTCCTCCTGGTCCACTTCCAGCACGAAATCAAAGGACTCGGTCTTGCGCACGGCCAGCGTATCGGAATCAGCGCTAACTCTATCGTCATACCTAACGTATTTGTAGTCAACAGCCAGCTCCAAGTCCATATCGAAATCCGGATCCAGACCTAAATTGAATCCATCTTGCTGCGGCATGTACTTGGTCACCTTTGACTTGGACTGCTCCTCGCTGATGTCCACAAAGATATCGCTGCGCATATCGGAGGGTTCGAGTTGCGTCGGCACGGTGGTGTCATCCTCCGTCGAGTGTTCAGCATCGTCGTCGGCCTCCACATCAGCTGGTCCTTGCAGCGGGTCGGCAATCTCCAGCGGCAAGGATGAAGTATCAATCGGAATGGAGCTGGCTTCATCCGGTACTGTAGTGGCCTGATTCTCTGAGGGCGTGTACACGGGGGTGGCTACATTCGACGGCGTCGTGTGATAAGAAAACTCCGCCGAAGGGGTTCGCTCTGTTGTATCATCCATTATTTGGAATTATTTCCCTCGTTATATAAACATGTAAAATTGCGTGAAAATATATACAGAAATTACTGTAGCTTGTAGACGTTTGAAAAATATATTCAAGGCCAATGTGATAGTACGGAACATAAAAATAATGATTGACACCCTTGTAACGTTGCAACGGCGCTGATAATACAAACATTGTTTTGCCAAACAATAAATTGCCCGCGATAAATACCGCTGTGCGTATGCGCGCCACCCTATAATCACTACTCGTCTGCGATGCAATATATAATCATATCCACAGAGATGATGCGATCGAGACGGTCGCATCGGCACACGGCGCGGTAACTAATTGATAAGCCACGCTTTCGGCATAAGTACCCATAACATTGACATCACCAACAAGCGGCGCGGCGCCCGCTCCACCCTCTTTCATCCTAGCAATTCACAAATTCGCACAGTCGTACAAACTTTCCAATCGGCCGCGGAAGCGGATAGATGTGTTCAACATTTGGGGTGCTTGAGGCGCTTGGTGCATTGTGCAACTGCTAAATAGGCGGTTTTCAACTCAAGGGGTGACCCTTGTGCGTGGAGCAGCAAGTTGTTGCATTGTTCGCATTTCATTGAATTTCATTGATCAAAAAGACTCGCCTAGCGTGTGATTTTCATAAAAACATCATCAAGTGATATTGCAGTGATAGTTGCTAATATAAAAAAACTGAAATGACTTCTCTTAAAAATGTTTTTAGAAGATGGTATAATATTAACCTAATAAGACAAGAGGACAAAGCGCAAGTCAAGAGAGTATGAGAAAGAAGAATAATTGGAAGAAAGGGAAGAGGAAGACCAAAGAAGAGCTGGGATGAAACGATAAAAGGAATATTCAAGAAGAGAGGAATCACACGGAATGAAGCAAAGAAAATAGCAAGGAAAAGGAAGGAATGGAAAAAGTACATAAGAAAATAAACATGAAGAAATGAACCCGACACCCTAAAGGCGTTGATCTTTCAATCAACGCTAAAGGGTATAAGGGAAAGATTATATATATATATATATATATATATATATATAATATTAATCACATGTATACTTAAATACATTTGAATCCAACCGTTTAATGTACGTCAGTTAAATAAAATATTTCAGTTTTGGATTAAAGTCTCTGTCGAAATGATAGTCTGAAAGTTTTATTGGTAATTTAAAAAAATGAAATGTTTATATCAATAAATTGAAGTGTCCATTCGACTGGTTTAAATTAGGTAAATTGAAAAGTTATTAACGGCATTTTATTTTTCTTTTCTTTAACATGGTGCGATGCCGTTAACAACTTTTCAGTTTATATCAATGGTATAAATTCATGGGAAATGTAAATCTCATCAACACTTATGATAATCCAGTTGCGGTACTTCTTGTGGTACCGGAACTAATCCTGGTTGGCTGATGGGGTACCCGCAAGGGATGAGAATGCAGGGTTGGAGTGTGCGCGCCGCGTGATCTCATATCACACACTTGATTAACTCGCGGTGATTTATTTTATTCTTGCTGCGGCAGCCGCACTCGCCCCATGTGAACATTTTCATGTTGGGTATTTATGTGGTTATTTGCTTTGCGCTGCTGGGCGGGTGATCAATGTGAAGTGGTTGCAGTAACCGTGACAAATCAATTACAACAAACATTCAAACTAAAATGGCACAAACAAACGCAGAATTATCAAAAGAGAAATTCAGAGAACAATGTCAACATCACCGCACAAACTGCACGATTTTTTTTTATTACAAGAGTAATTAAGATTTCATCCCAATATAACGCAGATTTCCTTTCAATATGTTAATGAGCCATTATACAGGGTGTTAGTAAAAAAACTTTACATAGCTAGTTGGATGATAGGGGAGAGCAAACAAGAAGAAAAGTCATATACTAAGGTCGAATACTCAATGATTCTCGAGATATAGCAATTTGACATTTTTATTTACATCTTTCTTAAGGCAGTTTACAAACGTGGAATTAGAGGTATTTAATTGTACAAATTGAAAGAAAGTTTTTGTATTGATTCTGGGAGTTTAGTGGATTATCGGATATTTAGGGAGCCACTCAGTAGATTCTTTTTATTTTGACGACGTTTCGAAAAATATTATTTCATCATCAGGGCTCATAAGTCGATCGAGTTTTGTTATTATTCATATACATTGTCCAAGAGGTCCTTTATCATTTTTGTCATAATCTTCTTCGAATTTAGTTAATTTCACTTTCCTTCATGTGGTTAGTCGTTAGTCTTTCTTTTCTTTTCGCGGTCTTCTTCGTTCTTCCTAAATATCCGATAATCCACTATACTCCCAGAATCACTACAAACGGATACTAACGCTAAACATAAGTTTTTGTATTGTGCCCATATTTTTGTTTTTCGTTTTGGTCCAAGCTTCCTTAACGGGTATGACGTCTAATGTTCACTCACAATAATGAAAACCTACCATTTTCACGTTAAACTGAAATTACAGAGGCAAATTGGGTCAAGTCGAAAAATAAAAAAATACGGGTATACTAATTTAAAATTAGCTTTCAATTTCTGCAATTAAATGCCACTTATTGCACGTTGGTAAAATACTTCATTGAAGTAATAATGAAAAAGTTGAAACCGTGAAATCTCGAGAACGATTGAGTATTGGACTTTTCTTCGTGTTTTGATCTCCCCTATCAGCTGTGTAAAGTTATTTTATTAACACCCTCTAATGGATATAGGTATCAGAGAAAGCAGCTAATGGTTCCATTTCTCTAGAATTAGAATGTTCTTCTGATCTTTTTTTTTATTTGGCAATAATAATAATTATTTATTCATTGGCAGATTTTATAATGTACTTGTAAGCTTTGCATAATCGCGACCATGAAGAACCGCACAGTTTGGATACACAATCTCACGCTGTTGGGAGGTATAATTCGCTTCCGAACAATTGCTCCCGGCGACGCGGGGCGAACGTCCGCACCGGCTTATTGGGGTGTATGATGCGTTGGAAAATTAGGGGTGACCGGAACAGGCTGGCGACGGCGAGCATACGCCGCGGCCGCGTGCCGAGGCGCTTAACTACAGGGGCCCTGGACGACAAATCACCGCCCAAACGGCGCGTGCGGCCGCCGGACGCGGCGGCTTGCTGGTTCCGGGGTGGTTTGCAAATCGTGTTTGACATGTGTAAGTGGCGGGCGTTCAGCCACGTGACCGCCAAACTTCAAGTCACGTACAGCGTACAGTTGGCACTTCTGAAGAGCTATCAGAGATAGCTAAAAATCTATAAAGATCCAAATAAGAAGGTAACATTTTCAAGACTCAAACAAACAAATATCATAAATGTTTGTTCATCGGTATTTCTACATTCCTTTATTTCATTTAAGTATACTTTTGTTTTTTTGTTGATTCTCAGTAGATTCTCTGTCTGGATAATATTGACTTTCCCCCCATTGTCGGAACCTCGCAACCTTGGAACATCGGAACGAATTTCGGGGCGTTTTCCCACTCGTTAATTCACCTCTCAGCGCACCAGCAGCCTGCAGTTGATGTCCTGTCATTTGCAAACCTCCTATTCTGCAAAATCCATTAACTCACCCCCCACGCAATCCGCACACCAGCACGTGATGACGTACATTCGCACACATACAAACGAAGAACGCAGGCACCAGCAACCAATGAGCGCTCAACCCTCCGACACCCCGTCGTGGATTGGCCTTCCTGCGTCGGGATAAAACCGCCCCGCAAGGATCAATGCTTGCGTGGTCCTGCGTGCTGCTGCGTACCTCAGCGCTGGGTATATAAAGCCGAATCCCCTGGGTGTTATCAAATCATTTCCTCATTGCCCAGTGTAATTGAATCGTCATTTTATTCCCTTCATAAGTCCAGTGATAGTAAATTCTCAATTTGAAATAATGAGTCGTCACAATTCGCAACTTCCGGATTCGTCGTCATCGCCACCGATCAAGTAGGTTCCCAATATCCTGTTGAACAGCGTGTTAGATAAATTTTTGTGTTGGGTTTGGTGTGGTTCGCAGCCTGCACTATGGATACAACGCCCAGGATGACCTCTCCGAGGAGGAGCTGTCCGAACTGCCTAGCTGTGCGTTCGCCTCTCGTGCATCCAGCAGCACCAACCCCCTGCAGCATCATTACCTCTCGAATATGCATCACACAAACGGTACCTTCAAAACGTTTCAACTTATTTTAAATATCGTGTAGTTTGTATGTGGTAGTGAAAATGAGGACATTTTGCGATGATCTGTTGCAGAACCGCATCAAGTCGGCGGCTCGTCCATGACGGGCGGCGGCGGCAATGGCGGCGATTACTATTCGACCTCGCCCTATCGTGTCCAACGACATGCCGCCAACATTCGCGAGAGGAAACGCATGCTGAGGTCTGCTATAGGACCCACCGGGTACACTTCACACAACTTTCAACTTTATTTCTGTTGCTTCTCCGTAATGTCATTATTTACTCGCTTTGCAATTTCGTTTCATGTTGGGCTGTAACTGAATTTGGCGTGGGCGTTTTTTAGCATGTTGAATTCTTTTCGGTTGCCTTTTTCGTGTTCTTGTGTTAGCAACATAGCGATGCTAACTTCAAGTGGTGATTGTACAGCAGTATCAACTCCGCGTTCGACGAATTACGAATGCACGTGCCAACATTCCCCTACGAGAAGCGCCTCAGCAAAATCGACACCCTGCGACTGGCGATTGCCTACATCGCCCTGCTTCGCGAGGTGCTCACGGCCGACTGCGATCCACTCACCTATGTTGAACGTTGTCTTCGGGGGGAAATCAAGGCCGAGCGCGCCAATTGGAACACGAGCGGTATTTCAGATCAATGCTTCCTCATTTCTTTTGGCTCCTTCGATTAACCTCCTGGTTCTAATAATTTATGGTATACAACAGATTTGACTGCGCGTCTCTCCTGGATCAATTGGGAAAATCTGGGCGTGAATCCAAATCGACGCAGTGCACTCACCTCCTTGGCGCTTTCTTCTGACAACATTCATTAAAACAACAACAAGTGTCCAGTGTAAATATTGTACATACTCACTCAATGGTGCAATCAATATCAATGTATAATGTCGACTATAATGTCTTCTACTTAAAACTTAATAAATGTACTTTTAAATTTCAAACTGAATGAGGATAATCAACGTGGTGGCGACAGATCCGAATAAACCATAGAACAAAGTCCCATCCAACTTGAACATTTCCATTGCATTGTATTCCAACTTCTGGTGCACATTGTGCATGAGCAACGCTGACATTTCAGATTGGGAGGTATCCAGTGGTTCGATTTTTTGCAGACATTGCGTGAAGTCATCATTTGCATCATCTACCAGCGTGCAAGGCAGAATGATCTCTAAAAGAATCATAAAGAACACCAGATCCGAAAGCACCAAAATGTAAATTTCATCCAGTTTGAATGTGTCTTCATCAACCACTGTACTTGCAGTTGCAAGTTCTGCGTAGCTGACAAACTCCGTTGGAGCGCTCTTCGAATGGACATCGTTGTCCTCGTGCTGAATCCATCGGCACAGGGCGAACGTCCAGCGGATCAGCTGCAGTGACAAGATCGGTATCGCAATCAGGACGTAGCCGGTAAAAACGCGAGTCACTCGCCTGCCCGAGCGCAACAACGCGGCGTATTCCATCGCGCATTTCCGCATCGGCGAGTTTCCGTCGCTCGGCTTCTGCGCCTTGCGCTGGAAGTCCTGCACAAGAAAGAAGTGCGAGAAGCGGATCACCTTCAGGCGCTCATTCAGCCCTTGCATACTTTCCCTCTGTTGGAGGACGTTCGCCGTCCACAGCAAACTTGCCGCATTAAATACACACATTGTGGTCATATCTCCTATCACTTCACAGATGAAGACGAAAGTCTTATAAGAGTCAACGCAATATTCTAATCCATCAAGAATGTTGAGTATCAAATACATAATTAGAAATAGTATACTTAATCCGGAAAAGATTTTCAGCAACTTCTGTCTTGTTACTGGTATTCTCATATCATTTTTATCAGTATTGTCGTCATTACCAGTTGATAAAACGTGAAGTGAATACATTGTCCATATTGATATAATTGTAACAGGAATATCCAATGCTTTGACAATTATATTAATTGTTCTCCCAATCGTACCTTTCAGGTTACTCTCGTGCATTATACTTCCATATCGTTCAATAGGTGCAACTTTCACGAATATGTTAATCGTAATATAAGTAAGGGTTACGACAATAAATCCTATACGTATAAATACAATATGTATTCCGCGTGGTTTCATAGTGACTACTGGCTAGGGGTAACAAGCAAATAATTATTTCATTTAGTTGATATGATAACAACCATAACCTTTGAAGAGAATGCCTCATCATCATCATGCATTTTTAATTTCAAATGTCTACGTTATGGCGCTTTGACCATGCTAGAGCATTAATAATTAATATTTCAATTTGTAACATTGACTTAGTAGGACTTGAAATGAAATGCAATTAAGGTATGGTCCGACTGAAATTTTGACGTGAATTTGTATAAACATTCTGAACATAAGACAAATGTTCCAACATATTTATATTTTTTTCAACTATTGACCAAGTATTCTACAAATACTACAATTAGAGCTTGAGGAGGGGTTTTTAATTTTATTTTGTTGCTGGGACGGATTTGTTAGGATAGTTAGGCTTTCTAACAGAAAAGGTAATCCGCTAACGGCGCTAACGCAGCAAACTTATCAAATACTAGTAGTCGAACGATGAGTCGAACGGAAAATAAAATCAACTTTCTGGGGCAAAACAACTAAAAAAAGCTGATATTTTACGAACGCCTGCTTCTTATTAAAGTTTCTCTACGGATTGTGATGCCAAGAAGACGCTCTTCAAGATGCACCCGGGCCCAATCTCCACAAACCCCGGGAAGGGCCTTAAAATCAATTTTGACATTTTGGCGATTTTTGTCTATTTTCTTACGACATTCGGCGGATAATCCTTGATATTTTTCGACTGCCTGCTGCTCTTGCGATATTTCAGCCCAAAATTTCGTACGTGCGAATGTCAACGCACCCGGGAAAATCAAGATTATAAAAAAAGTTAAAAAAAAACTATTAATCCCACGCTCTGCGTTCTCCGAAAATTTCAGTGTGATTCGACGTGCCCTTTAAAAGTTATCGTAAAATAAAAGAGTGCCAACTACATGAACCATATATGCATTGTGAGTTTGGGTGGGAAATCTATCTCATTTCGAAAATAGCCGTTGTTGGAACTGTCCACTAGTAAATTTCACTTTTTAACGCACACTCAGCGTTCTCTGAAAATTTCTGTGCGATTGGACATGCCCTTTAAAAGCTATCGTAAAATAAAATAACGCAGACGCTGACTACATGAACCAGATGCTCTTGAATATGTCCCAACTTCCTCAGAATCCAGAAAGTGTCTTAAAATCAACATTGAAATTTTGTCGATTTTATTTTTCTATATTTTGACGACATGCTGTGGAAAATCCTTTATACTTTCAGAACGCGTGCTGCTTTTGGGAGTACCTTTACGCACTTTACGATACATCCTTCCTCAATCTCCTCAGGGCCCGGGAAGTATCTTAAAATAAATTTTGAAATTTTGATTAATTCCTTGATATTTTGACGACATGCGACGGAAAATCCTTCATATTTTCCGAACGCGTGCTGCTTTTGGAAGTATCTTTGCGGATTCTGGTCGCTAAGAATACGCACTTTAAGATGCATCCCTCCTCAACCCCCTTAGGGTCCAGGAAGTATCTTAAAATACATTTTAAAATGTTGATACATTTTTTTGATATTTTGACGACATGCGACGGAAAATCCTTCATATTTTCCGAACGCGTGCGGCTTTTGGAAGTATCTTTGCGGATTCTAGTTGAAAAGAATACGCACTTTAAGATGCGCCCCGCGTCAACCCCCTCAGAGAACGGGAAGTTTCCTAAAATACATTTTGACATTTTTATTAATTTTTTTATATTTTGACGATATGCGACGGAAACTCCTTCATATCTTCCGTACGCGTGCTGCTTTTGGAAGCATCTTGGTGGATTCTTATTGGCAAGAAAACGCTCTTTAAGATGTACCCTGTCCCAACGCCATCAGAGCGCCAGAAGTGCCTCAAAATCAAATTTATAAATTTGAAAATTTATTTCCACATTTTGCTTTATATTTCCTGAATCGAGCTCTTTCCTTGAGTATCATTGCGGATTCTGATAGGCAAGAATACCCTCTTTAAGATGCATCCCGTCTCAACTCCGTCAGAGCGCCGGAAGTGCCTCAAAATCAAATTTGAAAATGTTTCGATTTATTTTCATATTTTGCTTTATATTGCGTGACTACGAGCTCTTTC
>JARJDQ010016772.1:0-12129 GCA_030264215.1 Geostiba sp. GC000077 | reverse complement strand
TGCCTCGTTTGCCGTCGGCTCTCGCCGGAATCTTTGTTTCCCGTGGGAAACAAAGCTCTCCTTTCCTCCCTATTTTTGAAGAAACAAAGAAGCGTTTCCGCGCAAGTAGGCGAAAAATGAGTTTTCGCCTTCGGTTCGCCTAATAAACATAAAGAATGGAAATTATCAAAGAAAATGTGTTGCAATAGTTATTTATAGCACGCTATGACGATCACTCCGATGTAGATTATGCAGGTAGAGTCAAGGCGAGCCAAAGGCGAGTGCTCCCCATTTACATTTTTTCATCTTATATACCTTTGAGACAATGATACAAGTGAATTAAGAATGAACTAACAGGTTATGATTTTCTCGCCCTCGGCTCACCCAACCTAACGCCCAACCTCGCTTTATATCTCAAACTCGCTCGCTTGCGCTCGCTCGTTAACAACATCATATATCGGCACTCGATACGAAAAATAATATTTTTTGCATGCGTATTAAGAATTACACAATAACTGTACATAAAGCATTCCCTGTATATTAATCGTGAAGTAAAACAAAAACAATGGAATAAAAGCACACTTAGTTCTGAACATCTGAGTATATTAGTGAGCTTAATTAAAACTATATATTTTAAGGTGTGTTAATTTGCGCTTTCAGCAGCGTAAATGGGCCCGGCATACATTAGCCATGTGCATCCACCTTGCTGCCTCCGCCGCCACTTCCGCGCGCCTCTCATCAACCCCTTGCCTCATCCCCCTCACTGCCACAGCCGCATCGCGGCACGTTAAGGAGCATTAATGGCAACGAAGAACAGCTTTCGCCACCGACGGGGCCACGGGGGCGAAAGAAGCTGAAATAAAGTCGCCCCCGCGCCGCCTCACAATGCTTAACTTTAATTAAGGCGCCATTTATTTCTGACGCGCCTGCCGCCGCCTAAAATCTGGTTAGGAAGCGAATCGAAAGTGCCCATTACGATAAATATCTAAAGTGCTAATAAATATCCAGGTAATTGCCCGTGCGCTTTCTTTCGCCTCCTCACTCCACCCTTAATAACCCTGGGCCAACCCTTAGAGGTGAGGGGTGAGTATATCAACCGGGTGCAAACTGTAATGTCTTCCTTTTGTGCCCTGTGCGATTCTTCCAAAAATTTTCTTTGTTGCCACTGCACCCCGTTTGCATCGGGGGTGATCCGCAACCCTCTGATGAGTAAAAACCACACAAAAATGCTTGGACGGCAAATGTTGAAACTCGTATTCACAGGTCATTTAGGATATCCGGTAAATTTAAGATTAGGCACTGGCCAGAGGTTGAATCATGCCTGGGGGGAGGGTAGCAAAGCGCACAGGAAGCAAAAATTTATTACCTAAGCTTTTTCCAGCATTAACTTATTGTGCCGAATTAGCTGAGAGTCTAGGAGTCTGAGACTTCCTGCTTTCTTTTAAACTCCCAACTCGACTTGGATTTGTATGCAGGGGTGTGTTGCCAGCCTGCCACCCCCGGTGAGTTGCGGGGACTTTGTCTTGCGGCGCGACGTAAGACATGTTCGCCGGAAATTCAATTAAGGTAATTTTTCATTAGCGCTCGCACCCCTAGTCTAACCACCCTCCAATACTAGACGGTAGACGCTTGGGGCACGGCAAAAAGTATCGAATACGAATGACGTTCCACCAGGCAAAAAAATAAAAGAAAAATGTTTAAAATTAATTTAAAAAAATTTAAAAAATAAATCTGGGATTTGAACCTGGAACCTTTGGTACCAAAACCGGACGATGTTACCATTAGGATAATATATCAAGAGAGTAAACAGCGTTTTGTTTCATTCGTAAACTTGTTTGTTTCATGTGTTTAGTGCTTCAGTAACAAACATAATTCAATTGTTTGCCAGCAGATGTCGTTAGCTGTGTCGAATATTGCCATTTCTTCTGTTTTATTCTATTAATGCTGATTTAATCTTTTGTTCCTTTTGCGCTCGGTTTTCCCAGGCAAAAAAATACAAGAAAAACGTTTAAAATTATTTAAGAGGGTTAAAAAAAATTAAAAAATAAATCTGGGATTTGAACCCAGAACCTTTGGTACCAAAACCGAAGGATGTTACCATTAGGTTAATATGTCAACAGAATAAAGAGTGTTTTGTGTCATTCCTAAACTTACTTGTTTCATGTGTTTAGTGCTTCAGTAACAAACATAATTCAATTATTTTGCCAGCAGATGTCGTTAGCTGTGTCGAATATTGCCATTTCTTCTATTCTATTCTCTAAATGTTGATTTAATCTTTTGTTCCTTTTGCGCTCTGCTCGCATGTGCAAATTGTCTCGTTCTGCCCTCCACTGAACTGAACATCGTACGCATTGAATTACGGCGCGCCGCGGGAAACCAAATATCCCCAAAGGAAATTTGCTTTATGCATTAACATGTTTTCGAATTCTCTTCGTTTTTACCATCAACCATCCCAAGCGCCCCGCAACACAAGATATGCAGGCTTTTTTCCAAGCCGCTCGGGCGTTTACGTCGTCTTGACCCGAGCACCGCAACATTTTTGCATAATAAAATAATGCGCTCGCGATGAATGTTAATGACTCGACTCCGCCGAGAGCTCTTGGTATTTGGTATTTTAGCGCTGGCGTTTTTTCAGCCTTGCGAAGAAAAACAGCGCTTCTTCGCTATGAGTCGAGGCCTCGCGCCGTGGGCGCCACATTATGCTCTGCATTTTGTGATCCGGCGCGCATGAATTTAAATTGCCAATTTAATATGTAAAATTATTTTCCATTCATTAACCTTCCCTCTTGCTCATGTACACACACTCCTGCAATGCGAATTTTTAGCAACGTTTTTAGTCTTCAGACTTTTATTTGATGCCTTTGTGTCCTGTGGCAGGTCTCAATTTCTTTCCTCCACAAAGAAAACTTAATTTCAGTTTCCAGTTGTTTTGCTTTGAGCGCAACTTTTTACAGCTTTTACAGCTTTATTATTTTTTTTGGTATCTTGCGTTAATTCTTTTGATTAATCGCTTTTACGCACGGCAACTTTTTGTCGACCTTCTTTGCGGATTCGAAGGACCAAAAGCATTTTATATCGATAAACAAAAAGCGCTCAAATATTCTTCGTTTCTTTTTTCGTATAGGTTCGTAGCGAAAAGTTCCCTTTTGCGTCGTTCGTGACTTTTTGTCGAGAACATGGAAAGTGTGTCGTGCGGCACATTCGAAAATGCTTTATAGCTTTCTTTTCAGCGGACAAAAAGTACGGACTGAATCGTTGCCATTTAGCGCAAATCCATTAGCGAATTGTCGTTCGTGCATCGCGCACATATCAGGAAAATGCCTGCAGAAATTTATCATCCCGTATATGACATGTCTTGAAATGCGCAGGTCGCGCGCAGATGAAAAATGCGCCATTTCTCCGTCTCTGGAGGTGAAAATGAAAATGTGTCAATGAAACTTGGCACTTGGCGCTGGGAGCCGGGGAGCCGTGGAGGAAAGAATGGAAATGCGGAATGGGAATGGGAATGGGAATGGGAATGGGAATGAAAAAGCGCCTTTGTTTCGCGCGACATTCGCGTGCATTCGACGTGACGTTGCGAAAACAAAGCGCACACACATGTGTCGTCAGCATTCAGAATGGACTTCAGTTTCGTTCGGTACTCAGAAATAGACAACCATATACACACTTGACGCAGTCATGCAACATCGCGCGTGCGTGCACATTTACACACATTTAATTTCGCTTCCAAACTTGATGCACACAAGAACTGTGGGGTCTTGTGGGAACTTGCGAAATTGCAACTTTAGAGGCGTAATAAATCATGAGCGGGGGGGTAGAGCGCACATTTATTGCTTTGCGTTTCCGCCCGCTACAATGGCAACGTCGCGCAATGCCCACGCCCACGTAACGCACTGCTCAAGAGACGGTCCGGTAGCGCCTTGTATAAACAACTATAAACCACCCCAGTCTTGGCAGATACGACTGTTGTGTGTCGTGTCGTGTGTTCCACTTCCACGCGCATTATACAATGTGTTCAGTGTTCATCAGTTTGCAATAAATTTAACGGTTCTCGAGTTATACGTCAAAAACCACGACCATGTTCGACCATGGTCAATCTTTGCAGCGCTATAACTCGAAAAGTATTGCAGAAAACTTATTTTGGTTTTATTAAAATAGTAATGGATTTATTCAGGGAACAGTTTTATGTCAACAGAACAATTTTCCGGTTTATAATATCCTGGAAATACAGTTCAACTTTCTAGATGCAATTTAGGAGAAAATTGACTTTACAAATGTGTTCGATTTTTAAAACAGGTACTGTGGAACGAAATAGAATTTTATTATTATGCATATTAAGTAACCTAAAAATTGCAACTTGGATGACCTCGTGTAACCAAACGAAGAGAGTTACAACATTATTATATTAAGATTTTCTTCTGCAAATTCAGTTTTTTTCAGTTTTTTTTTTGTTTAAGGTTTTCAGTACGCCCCTGCACAACAAAGAATGGGGTTAAGTGATCCACTGGGAAAGCGCGGACGGTCCCTTTTACACTTTTGACCCCTAAACACAAAGAACGCACTTTCCAACACTAAAATATTAAAGATACAATGAAAATACATGATCTTCAACTACCGGTCACTAGATGACGCATCGCGATGCTTACAAAATGAGCGCAATGTAAACCGCATGCGCCAAAAATTGATTTTCATTTAGGAGACTGGGGTGGCTAAATATTTAATGAGCTCGGGAGTTAATGCCTTTTCTATCTGACAAAATCTCTTCGTACGTCCACTTTGCTTCGGCGCTGGGTGCGCCCAGCTACATATGTAATATACGAAATGTGGCGGCGGCGGCGGTGGGTGGTTTATGGCCAAAGTTGAATTATAGAAGGGTTTATGAGCGGCGGCGCGCTGCTAATAAGCTGGATGGTTTACTATCATGATTTCATGATTGTATTCTGTCCAGGGACCGAAATTCATTTAACTATACTCGCCCAGTCGCCATCAGCGAGTGCATCAAAACTATGGCTGGATCAAAGAGAATATGTTATTATCACTCTTCATATACCGAGTGCTGCGGAAGTTTTGCAATCTTCAAAAAATATTTCTATTCTTTCATTTACGACCACACTGTATATAGGCCTTGTCTAGGCCTTGGCTTGTCTTGCCCTCACAGCCCTCAGGGTGTGGTTGGGCAGCGCTTAATTAATCCTGGTCCGAGTTCGGGCGTTTCGGGGGCAATTCTCGCGTTTCGTTCCTGCTTTCCACATTATTGTATAAATTATGCCACTGCCGGCCGCTGCGTTGCTCACCCCTTGGCACAATTAGCGATGGAATAAATCAAAACTATCTCTAGCCTCTGCTTTTCGCCAATTTCGCCGGCGTGCGCTCCCGAAACGACATCCGAATCATTTATATCTATTTGTTCGTACATTTCGTGTTGGCGTTCTTCGAGCAGCCACGCAAACAAATGTTTTTCGTTCTTCGTTCTTGGATTCTCCGATTTCGTAAAAAATACGCTCGTCTCCAAGCCGTGGCCTAATTGGAGCTGGCGCTAATTAAAATTATTTAATTAAGCAGATGGCGCGCCGCGCTATGGAGATTCCAGGAATCCAGCTGCTTTACCTCACGATGTCAACCCCCCTTCGAGCCAATTTCGCATTATTCACCGCGCTTCGTCGTAGAATTGATAAATACCATCTGTCGTAATTACATTCCTAAGTAGTAAACAACAGGTATGCCAACAGTATTCATTTCATTCCAAAATATGTATTTTTTGATGTTTTGTGCCGGAATAATTGTCCTTTTTACATTAGGCAACTTGTTGTACAGAACAACAGTGTCACAAGCTGCGACCAGATGCTGTGCTACTCCCGGCAGTTAAATGTTTCCCAGATCCAACACCAGAGGGCGTTGCAAAATAACAAAAGACACTTGAACAAAAGAAAACATCAAACAAACAAGAATTCAACACAGGAACAACACGACAATAATTAAAGCAAATAAATGGAAATAACTAGTGATGTGGATTTCAATAAAAGATATGTTTCATTTCAGATATCTAGAAGCTCTAGAAAAATAACTAAATATAATAATAACTAGCTAATGAAATATGGTAATCCTATGATAATAATAACTTAACATCCAAAGTAGAGCACATCCATATAAATTAAAATGAAAATTGTAATTTTATATCCTTTTCAGAGGAAATCATTAAGCGCAAATGAAAATAATGCATTTGCAAAACTTTCTATGTCCATCCTGCATATGCATAGTCCTGTTTTTGTACTGGTCCGTCCGATGTAAATTAAACAGTTTGCGCCTTTATTAAATTAGTTTCCAGTTTGGCAGTGTGTTCGTTTTCCTGCGTTTTTTCTTCGCTTTGCATCCCGCTTGATTCATTTTTTTGCGCGAGAATAATACGAATTGTAAATTGTTAATTGGAAAAGTGTAGATGTGAAAGTAGAGCACGAACAGGAAAAAAAAGTGCCATGAGAAACTTTTCACTGCGCTGCTGGCGGCCTGACGGCAGTTAGAGTTTGCCAATTAGAGAAATATTATTAGTGCACCTTCTTTTGCACCTCGACTTTCATTTGATTGGTTTAAATGCAACTTGTGCACGTGGCGCCACCTCACGGACATTTCAACAAACACACATTATAAACAAAACAAAAAACAAAAGAACGTTGCCTGCTATTTTTGAATATGTATTTTGTTTTCTTTCCTCCTTTCGTTTGGTTACATTTTCTTACGTTTGCCAGAGTTCCCTCGAGGACTGTGCGATGCGTTCACATTACTCCAGGGAATAACGGTAGTAACGGGAGCAACGAGAGCAAGTCTTGCGCGACTAGTAAATTTCGCCGATTTCAAATTGCTTTGTGCTTTTGCGAATCGCCTCGTTGCGCGTTCTTTTTACATCAGTCCAGCGTTGCCATTATTGCTTCGCTACGCCGACGCCGCCGCCGCCGTCAAAGCGTTTCGGCACAAAGAGCGTAGGTCGGGCAGAATGCAGGAAAGCTGCAATTAGTAGATTTTAGAATGTAACACTAAAAATTGCATGCGTATCCAAAATGGTGAATAGAAGCGTTTGCAGAATAGGCCCCGAGGTCCAATTGAAGTCAAACCGTTGCATGGAGCCCCTGGAGCCACTGGAACCGCGTGTTGGACAAAAATAGAAATTTGTTGCGAAAGTTATTTCCCAATTTCCCAATTTCCCAATTCGATGGTGTATATCTGCGTGGCAAAGGCATCGGCGGGGACCTTTTATGCTAAAGTTGGAAGCGCCGCCGCCGCCGCCCTGAAGGAGGCGGCAATCGGTTTTTATCCGGCACCCACGTCCGCGCATCCACAGTTTACATATAACACTTATCGCCTTCGGGCGTGAGAGCCCTTCGGACCCGAAAGGTTTTTCCAACATTTTATCGAACCGGCGGCGGCGAAGCTGAACTATGCGCGTAGATAGCCTTTCGCCGACCCCACTTATTCGCTACCCCTACCCATATTCCATTCGCACACTTCTGGAGACGGGGAGAATGAGATGGTTTCATTTTGCCCGCCTCTACCGTATACCTACTATATGCGTATGCATATTAGGCAACCCAACAACCACGAATGCTAAACGCCGAACCTGGCCGAAACTTCAGCCATCTTTATGACTTTGAACTGAACCCCGAAACGCCGGAAGCATTCCTATAATACTTGACCCAAAACGTGTTTCTGGCCAAAAGTGCTGGTTATGTTGGTCTGATGTTTTAAATCGATCTAGAACGTGAAGAATGAAGACATAAAACAGGAAACATGAAAATCAAACAGTTTATATGTTATTCTATGAAATAACTTGCATTAAATAGTTATTCTGTATAATACCTTGTTATTCTATATACTAAATAAGCTGCTCAAGATAAAGTAACCAGGGGGTTGATTAAGCCGAACTATAACGAATGCTCCAAACTGGAACTAGGGGGTTGATAGACCAAGGGGGCGGAAACAGCCCGTGTGGGTTATATCCGCCCCTGGGTTTGTATCATTTCATACTTCAAGTTATGAATTTATAAACTTTAAAGAGTGGGCAAAAGTTAATTTATAGAATAACTAGTTAATCTATGAAATAGAAAGCTATTCTATACTGTAACTGGTAAAAATAGTTATTTTATGATATAGCTAGTTATTTCTTATATTAACGAATTTCGCGGTTTAGCAGTAAAATATAATATATACTTTCAGCAGTTTAAGCAGTTTAAGAGCGTGACGTAAGTTTTAAATCTCGACTGTTTCGCCTCCAACACGTTTCTTACCCTTATTTTGCGGGGGGCGACTTTACGATTACGATAATAACTTTGTTCATGTATCATGTTTGATGTTTGTTCCTATTGTGCTCGCGCTTGATTGCTATTGTTTATTTATTGTTCTGCGACGTAAAAACTCCACTCGACGATATCAACGATATGATAAGTTCATTAACTCACCGCGTTTATAGAGCTGTTAAAACTTTAATGCGACATGGATAATAAGCGTATAATACGAATGTTTTATGGCCTGTACACTGGAAACAAGTCGGAATATTTTGATTGTAGAATTTTTAATTACAACAAAAGATATAGACAAAAACAATGTGTTTTCGGGAAACTAATTCTCACAAAGATGGGAGATTGCATTCATTAGTTTAAAAGTCTAAAAGAATCTAGGCATGCAAAGTGCGTTTAGTGCGCAAAGTTCGAAGTTTATTCTATATCAAATTTAGAGTGTAAAATGTTCGACAACTATGGGCAGCTTGACCTTACTTCTCAAGATATCGCTTGTTTTAGTATTTCTATTACCAACGACGTGATTTTATTTACTAAACGCCCAGTAACTCAAAAATGAGAAAAACCACAATAATGAAATTAGCATCTTTGGGAAGAGTGTGAAATTTTTGTATATATATTTAACAGTGCATGTAAAATGCAACAACAAACATACCGCTCATTGGCAAGAGAAACAAAAAGTTATTTTGAAAATATAATTGGCGATTTTTACTAAGCAATAACTTATATAAAGTTGTATAATTGTTAAATAAATTAATATCGTGGTAAGCTGCAAATTTCATTACATAATCATGTAATCAAAAACATATGACCAAAAACAAGTCCGTATAATGAAAATGTTAGTGGAGGCGCCGGGAGAAGAAACTTTGTGCAAGAGAAAAAACACATTTTGCATTCTCAGATTTTTCTAGACTTTTAGCATTTCGAAAAGATAACATCAACGTATAGTTGTGTTTATTTGAATAACGATGAGGGGTAAAATAAAATGTAAGAAAAGAAAATACTTGGGAAGAAAATATGCATAATAAATACATGCAAATAGTTGCAAGAGCAAGTAAATGTAAATGATGTGCAAGTCATGCGCGTCCTGACGAAGGATAATAAACAAGGATTGTTTAAATATTTACGAAATTAATGCTCGTGCGCAAACTTTCTTAATTAAAGCCCTACGCGAGCGGCGGGCGGCTACGAGATGCAGAACGCACGACACTTTTGCCCCCTCCTTCTTGCTGTCTTGGCCGCACAGTTCCCGCAGTCGATGGTGGTGGCGGCGGTGGGTTGAGAGCCGGCTGAGCGTATGTGGTTGTGTGTGTGTGTGTGTGCGCCCGCACTAAATTTCTTGCGTTCCACCGTATCAACAAACGCATCTCGCAACAAGGACCAAACAAGAAATATTAGTTGCCAGCCAAGCGGGCGTGTATAATCATGCGAAATTTGGTTAATTACCCCGATAACTGATGCTGCGCGGGGCGTAGCCAAACGCCAAGAGGCGAAAAGTACATACGATGGAACTTCAAGAACTTCCAGTGAGACCATCATGAAACGTGTAACTTATTTAATAGTTGATAACTAGAAATCGATAACTGTTGCGCTGTTGCCACATCAACATGTTTTCGACATTTTCGTTTGTAGGTTAGAATATGATTGAAATGTTTTTGCTGTATTTCTAGCTGCTCAATCTTCGTTTTATCATGTTTGCTCGTTTTTCTCTTATTAAATGTTAACATAACCTCAAAAAAACATAAATCAGAAAAATGAAAAATAACCTTGAATTATTTTAATATGTATTGTTCTTCTTGGAAGCAGAAGAAATGAACTTGTAAGATCATTAATTACGTTCAAATTTATTGTTATAGCGTGCGTGGTGAGAGATGAGGCTGTCAGCGCCATCTGGGCTGGAGTGAAGACACCGGCCGCCGGAAGACGAAAGAAGAAGAAATCGTAAATAACGCGCGGCAAGCTGCGAGTACAAAATGGCTGGCAAGATGAAATTACTATCAGCGACGGTTGTTCTTTTCGTCTTCGGATTGACTCAGGCCGAAGACTGCACAACGTGAGTATTCATTATTTTTGGTATTTGCATGAAACATGTCAACATTGGCAACATTGGCAACATTGTGCTTGTGCTATAGGTTATGAAGTGAGGTGATGCATAATTGCTAGTGTCCCCCGCGGTCAATGCCACTCCACTAGACTCGTCTGTGATGGGGTGGAGGGCGAATCAACATTGTTAACTTTTGGCACAATTGTCATGCACACACATAGGCCGGCAGTGCGGCAGTTTGCATACATAACCACAAAGTTGAGGTGTTTGTGTGTGCAGTGTGCACGTCGCCGAGGGGTGGCACGTGACGGCCCTGAATCCCGATGCAATTTTCGGGGGCTGGCGAAATTGCGAGTGGAATATTTGATCAGCACCGCACAAGCATAACAATAAAAGATAAAAATGTCACATATACAAATATGTCTGTTAACACATAACCTCCAATAGTCAATACTCCATCACACAAGTTAGGTTAGGTTCGAGTTTGTTCGCGACTCGCGATATAAATTGACTTTAATTATGAATGAAAATATGGCTGGTGGTGGTGGGTGTGCGAATGTTTGGCCAATTGTACAAATTTGGCGTTCGCCGGCTCTGTGAGGCACAAATATGGAAGTTTACGAGCATATGCCTACAATGTGCACATGCACACGTGTATGTGGCGGGGGGTGGTGGTGGGAGGAAAATGGGAGCGCAGAAAATATCCCGAAGCGAGCATAAAAGAGTGGATTTTAAACGAATTTAAATCCACACGAGCACCACGACGCGCTTTCATAAACATACAATCGCATAAACTGCCCTCTCCCGCCACCCACCATTGTTGCTCGCTCGTCTCGCTGCCTGCCGTGGCGTGTTTTTCAGTTATGCCGTTATTGTATTGCGAAATTCGCCCGCCATGCGGTGTTGTTTTAGGTCGTCCTGGCGTGCTCATTCAGTGTGCGCTTTTTTCCTCTCGCACAAAAGCACAAAAGCAAAACGGGCAAATTTAGATTTCAATTAGAGATACAAACAACCCCACAGGCCCCACTGTGCTACGCAACACACAAATTGTGCATTATATGCCTAGGATTTCGTCGACCAAAAAATATTTCAATATTAAGCTTCATCCGGTTTGGATTCGTGCATCATTAAATGCGCTTTGTGTATTTATATCTCTTGCTTCTTGCCCCAGCTTTTTCTTTGCGGTGTTTGTGAGCAGTTTACTGCCATTTGCGATTGCGAACACAGAACATGACTGACGCTGGGGCAGGTTTATTATGGTTTATGTGCGTGCTTAAGTTAGGTTACAGCTGCTTAGACGGTTGGGCAATCGCGATTTAGCGAGTCGTAATACTTTCTTATAATATAAATTAATACCGCGCCGTTTCGCCACCGGCGCCTCCACCAAGGATCATAAACACGTTCCACAATGGTTCGACAACGATTTACAACATCATAAAATTTCTAAATGCACTGGTATATTTCCCAGTTTACTGAACTGACTCAATTTGACGCATTTTGCTATAATACAAATACAAATTTGCATCCCAATGTCACCCCCTCAGGGGGCGGCAAGTGCCCCAAATATGCTTTCAAAATTGAGCATTTTTTCAAAATTTGTGAAAAACCCTTTGGAAAGTCGTTCATATTTCCTAAACGCGTGCTTCAATTTGAAGTTCCTTTTGCTCTGTGCAGAGCCAAAGAGGCGCTCTTTAATATACATGCCAATGCTACCCCTTTAGGGGGCGGCAAGTGCCCCAAATATGCTTTCAAAATTGAGCATTTTTTCAAAATTTATGAAAAACCATTTGGAAAGTCGTTCATATTTCCCAAACGCGTGCT
>JARJDQ010016767.1:0-12084 GCA_030264215.1 Geostiba sp. GC000077 | reverse complement strand
GTTAACTCATCATGAGAGTTGAAATAAGGCCAGCAAAGTGGGATGAAAAGGTGCCAAATATAAACGCGCAGCGCCTGGCGGGCCGATAAAAAGAAAGGAAAGCGAAAATGCGCACCGCGTGCCAGAGAATAAAGGAGAAAGGAAAAAAAACGTCGGCAGGAAAAAACTGCAAGACTTGAAGAGTGAAGAGGGTGGCCAAAAGAAGCAAGCGAGTAACGACTGAATGAAATGAAGTTGGGTGTCGGGCGAAAAAGGTGTAAATGTAATGGAAAACTAGCGCCCGGCCGAACACAAAAAACGAAGACGTAAAAGAGGCGCTGAAGTAAAAAATCAACTCACAAGAGAAGGATAATTACCTCAGCGAAAAAATAGCAGGAGAGACTATCCTAATGTGCACTATTTAAGTCCGAAGGAATGAAATCAGAAATCTCCTGCCTGCGACCATGACCATGGGGTGCACCCCTAAACGTTTATTACCGCAGGGGGCGCAAACACCCCCCGCTGCGCGCTGCGTCGTACATTGTTCACTTACTTACACGCCATCAAATAAAACCCAAGCGCTAAAATGTACTGCAGTACTTTATGTACTCGCCGCCGCGCCATGCATGAGACGACAGTCGGGAGTCGGCAAAGCGTGGGTAAAAACTTTCCGCTCGTACATCACTCGGCGCGCCCCGAAATAAGATTATAAGGGTACGACAACGACGACGTGCGGCATTCGCGAAAATTTTAAATTGAGAAATATCGCCGCTACGCACGACATTGTCCCAGGCGCTCCCCCGCGCCTTCGGCTTTGGCAAAACATCACCCGCCACCCTGCCACCCTGCCACCCGCCAAAAAGTGCGAGGAAGAAGACCGTGGAGCTTTGGTGCCGGGGAAGTAAGTTGTAAGTTGTAAGCAAAACGATTTTGCAAACGAATTAATCGAACTTGGAACTTTTCGAGGTTCGAGCCCTTGCAAACACGTCCCTTGAATTGCTGGGACCGAAATTCGCCATGCGCGCAAAAAAATCGAAATAACTTCAGCAACTTTTTCATGTTCCTTGGGCGCGCAAACTTTTTCGTTTTATTAGCGAACATCGGAACATCCAACATCATTTATCATCGTATGTAACATGCCATGTTGGGAAATGTATAATTTTATTGATTGCAATTTCAATTTGCAACTTTAGCTTTTTGTATGAGTTGCATATGAAATAATGAACAAGTTCAGAATGTAATCAACAAAAACACGGAATAGTGGATGCTGGATGCTGAATTCTGGATGGAAAGGGCAAACCTAAAAACAAGCAGCTGCTGGCCAGCGACATGGCGAAAGCTGCGAAGCTCCGAGGCGGAGTGAAATGAAAGGCCCCAAAGCCAATCAAACTTGTAACTAGTAGCAGCCCATGCTCTAGAAATTAAACGATGCAAATGCGAAATACACGAGGATGTCGACGGACGAGCGACGAGAGCTTTCAACGCAATGTGCATTGCGCAGCACACGAACGCCACGAGAGTTGAAAGTTTCGCCCCCAGAATTTCAGCGCATTTCAAAACTATACGCAGTCGAAATTAATTTATCAAAATATTTTTGTTGGCAGACATATTTAACAACAAAAAGTTGCTCAGAGCGCAGGTACTTTGAAAGCATACTCGTCTATTTTAAGCAGAGTACGCACTTGCATTAACCAAATTTCCATGTCGCAGTGAAAGGTTGACTCCTGACTCGAATATGACTAGTGTCGCTAGTGCTAAGTGATGCGAGGGAGTTTCCGTAACACCCAAAGTGGAAAGTGGAACTATTAGAAATTAGAAATTGTAACTTTGAACGTCAGCGGAAACGTTCATCGTCCTGTTGGCGGCGCCCAAGTTGTAATTGCGTTCGCGTCTTAAGGGTGGAGGCGGTGCCACCCTATGCAAACCAACGCGCCGCCGATCCGACAATCAACGCTTCCGATTGCTTTTAAACATTAATTGCCGACAATAACTCTTCTTCCACACATGTAACGTTTTGTTTGCCAAACGTGCCAAAACTACTAATAGCAAAAACACAAGTAGGGTGTGTAATCCACAAAGATGTGGATTGCATTTTAGTTCCTTGATAGTACCTTTTTGACATACTAAAAGTCTAGACATTTCTAAACATGCAAAATGCGTTTTTTTTTCTTAGTCAAAGTTTCAAATTGCCAAAACATTGTTTTCCCGGCGCCTCCATGAACATTTTCATTTTACGGACGTGTTTCTTTGTCATCGCGAATATCTAATGGGGTGGATTTTCAAAACGAGACATATACCATAATTTTATCCTGGCCATAATCTACCATAGTATCAAGTTTCAATTTTATCAGAACAAAAACTGTTGATTTGCCGAGGTGGATTCATACAAACATACATAGATACAAACATATCTAGCATTATATTTACAGGATGGTTCATTTAAGGCTGCACTCCTAAAATGAGTTTATTCTACATAGAATTTAGTGTCTAAAATGTTTGACAACTATGGGTCGTTTGACCTTAGTTTTCAAGGCTTTTTTTTAGGTTCTTTTACCAACAACATAATTTATTTAGTAAACCCCCAATAACTCAAAAATGAAAACAGCCACAATTATAAAATTTGCAGCATTTGGAAGAGCGTGAAATTTCCTTTCATGGATATATTCAAAAGTGTATGAAAGATGCAACTACAATTATTGGCAAGAAAAACAATTTTTTTCTTGAAAAAAATAATTGGCAATTTTCAATGAGCAATAACTCATAAATTTACATAATTGTGAAATCATTTTTATAGTGGTAAGTTGACAAATTTTATGCCCTTTTCAGCGATGCTAATGAATGTGCGAAATGTTAACAAATTCATTGGGTAATTAACAAATGTATCTCACGTCCGTAAAATTAAAATGTTCGTTGAGGCGCCGGGAGACAAATTAAGCTTTGTGCCGAAAGAAAACTCATTTTGCATCCATAGATTTTTCTAGACTTGTAGTATGTTAAAGAAATATCATTAACGAACTAAAAAATTCAAACCCCCTCTTTGTGGGCATTATAGTCTGACATAAAAAATCTATTTCTCGTGCACTGTAAATAAAATTATAAGTTGAAGTTGAAAAGTTAAAGACAAAGTTAAAATTAAGACCGAAAAGAGGCAATAGACACAAATATGAAATATAAGCGGCAAGGCAATTAATAATAGCGCGCGTATGCAATGTAATGGCGCCCAACCTGGGGGCTGGTTTTTCATTTCATTGCCGAATGCGGCCGCAAGCCCGCAGCGAAGCCGTATTTATGTGCAGCGGGGCATTGCGCGCACGCGGATTATTCTTTCTGCCGCCGCCCGCCGCCCACTCCCTCCATGTGCGTGGTGCATGAGTGTGAGTGCGCTCGGTATCGCCGCGTCGTTTTGCTTGGTCGAGTTCGGTTAGTCGCATTATTGCTTATGAAAATGCAATTTCCCGCTCGACTGGTCACCGCCCGACCGCCACACCCACACAACGCACTCCCCACAATCTATAGTCTATACATGTACATGCTTCCGGGATGCAGATAAGTACGTCTATTATTATTAGTTGACTATGCGACTGTACGACTATTTATTATGGTTATGGCGATGGTGCTATGGAGCTAAATAGAAAATCACTTCAAAATTTCACATGTTTGCAGTTTACGCATGGGAATTGGAAAAATATCAAAATGTCCCTAAAATGATTGTCCTTTCCTCGTGCTCGTGCATATAGAGGGGCACATGCGATGATTGCATTTGCATAATAATGCAAAAGGGGGTTGCAGTGTTTTATTTTAATATGCATTAGATTAGAGTCAATCAAATTTTGATTCGTGCGCCCCGGCCACCGACGGGTGGTCCGCTGCCTCCCCCCTCGGGGGCAGAATAAATTCGCCGGCACGTAAATTCCCACGGGGTCTTCCGGCGTGCGGGGGTCGGCCTGCGGGATGAGCAGGAGCTCGCGTTAATCCGTTCGCCACAGGCTGCGCAGCAGGTCGCAACGCAATAATGCGCGGCGCAAATGAGTGACAACAAAAATACAAACCGGCAGGCTAATGTGTCATGGGGTGGCTTTACAGTGCATTGAACCCGTCCTCCACCCCCCCACCCAACAAAACACTAAACTATTCCCGGCCCACAGGAAAACATATCAAAAAATTAGTAAAAACAGTAGTAATTCGGACTCGGACAACAATGTGAATGCGCCGGGGGGGAAACAAAATGAATGTAGGAGGGAGGAGCAAAGGAGCAACGGAAAATATGCAAATGGCGGCGAGTAAAAAAGGCCGAGCGTGGGCGCGGGAATGTAAAAATAGAAGAGGTGCGGCGTGCGGGAAAACGGGAAAGGAATTGAAGAGGAACACGTGAGAAAATACACGCTACGTGTGGCGGCAGAAAAACGTCAATTTCAACATCGGCATTGCGTTTCCCGAGCCCCGCGTACATATTTTTTGATCATTCCGCAGCGATTCGGCAATCAATTTCTCGGCTTCCCGTGCGCATAAAGGCGGGCGGGAGGGCGCCTCCACCATCGCGATTCCCGGCCGTCGTGCACACCGCGGCATTTCAATAAAAGATAATGTTTCAATCGCTTCAAATCGAACAAAACGCCGCGCGTCGAGCAAGCGGAATTGAAAAATACTTATAATGTATTCATGCAAATATACGAATGAAGCAATAAAGATTCATTGTCGGAAATTAGTCGAGCGTTGCCAAAAAATCATATTTCATAGATGCAAGATGCAACTTTATACTTTTCTTTTTTGGGGTAGGGCCATGTTTCTATGTTTTACGTTATATGTTTATTCGTTGCTACCAGCGGCTATGGCCATGGCGGTGGAGGCACACATCTACTTTATATTTATGTGTGTACCGAACAAATAGTCCTTTTGCCGTTCACGTTTCGCTACTCTTACTCCGCGTTTCTTTTCATCCTAGCGACAGAGCTTGCCGCAACTTTAAGACACGACTTCATGTTGCTCCTGCCTTGTGCGCTGAGTAAAATTTCACATTTCGATAGATTTTCAAGGTTTGCCACTGCAACTGGATGTAAATAAAATATTCTTCGCTAGGGTTACATTCGTTTTACTTTACTTTACATTACTTTACTCCAGTCCTATAGTCTACTTTACTCTAGGTTGGTACATCTCGAATTGTATGGGCTTGCTTTCAGCGTGTGTGTCGCGGTGGTTGGCGAGCGACGTCGGCAATGAATAGAAATTGAAGAATTACGAAGCGCGCGCGTTTCGCCGCGGCCCGCGGGAAATCCCCAAGTGCCGCCCCCCGGCATACTTTATCTTTTCATTGCAGCAACACGTTCTCCCCCCCTCTGCTTCTTCTTTTGCGCCATTTGCCGTAAGATATAAATAAATAGACTACCCCCCACCCTCTCCGAACGGTATTGCAGAATATTTTTCATCGCTGGCGTTTGCTTGATGTGCGCTTTTTTGCTTCTTTCTTTCTTGGCGCTCGTAAGAAAGGAGTTAAAGACGAGTGATAAATTTCCGCGCTGAACCGTAAATTATCTCGAAAGATAAAGAACCACATACTTCAAAGGACTTCCCAACATTACTCAATACAAATGTTTAACGTTACCCAAAAAAATGTAAAACTGCAAGGTGATCGAAAATGATGAATGAGACATCAATCAAAATAAAATGCTGACACGAAATACCAACCAATGTCTTGCTAACACACAACCAACTTTGTCGGATTACTCACAATTGTATGGTGAGTTTAGAGTCTAGCGTCCTCACATTGCTAGGATAACTATTAAACAGAATGGAACACAAGTTAGAAGAGAAAGGATATTTTACGTTTGGTCAAAATTTCATTTTCAGCGAGTTTTGCTGATGTTATCCCGCCGGCTAATAGTAATAATGGTCAAATGCAAAAAAGTGGTAAGTACCTAGGTTCATGCGAGAATGGCTCGGCATAAATATTCCGCACTCGCCGCGGCAGCGGCGGCGGCCTGGGGCCGTAACCATCCATCTTTTATCCGCTAGTTTTCCAGGATTCTGCGGCCGAGCGAAAGAATCACCCTCGCAACCCAAACGGCCGCAAACCGAAGAGACCACAAACCGCACTAAGACCGCGTTCACAACCCACGAAACAACCGAAAAAAAATCCTATCGTCCGCTTCTCGCACACATTTACGTTATTAATATAGCCAGCACAGTTATTCACAACCAGCACCGCAATTTGTGTTCAGGAACGATTTGCATCAGCAGTCATTGTGCGCTGCCACCACTGGCACACTGAATTAGAACCGATGAGGCGGTGGGCTTTATTTCATGCGCACCATGTTTATCGACACATTGAACTGTTGCTGGCGAGCGCGTAATTATTAATAAGGAAAGCGCGCGTGGTCGCGGGCGGCGGCGCCGGGCCGACACTTCTGGATCGCATCACTTTGGCAAACACTCGCGGGTGGGTGGCGCAAAAATACTTGTTACATCGCGTGCGGAGGGAGGCCGCAATTGCAGCGAGCCGTGTGTGGAGCCGATTCTTTGGTAGCTGCGGACGGCGCGACGCGGTACGCACGAACGCCAGCTGCCAAGTGGGGGTGTGCGGCGCGGCCGCCGCACTTCTCTGGCTCTCCCGCCGCTGCCGCACTCGATAAGCGCGACGCGCGCATGCGGCCGGGGGCGCCGACGCCAGCCAAGGGCCCCTCGGCGTCAGGCCAGCAGCCGGCATTCCGACTTCACTTCTTCAGCTGTCAGTGCATCAGGGAGAACATTCAATTCTCGAAAAACTGTGATTCCTAGTACCTCTAGGGCCTAGGGCCTAGGTTAATCTCAAAGTCGAGAAACATGTTTGATTCATTAACATGCTCAATAAAATATGATTTTGTAAATGTTCTAAAAATCAATCTTTCTCTGTAATTACCCCACTAATTACTTTTAAATTCATACTCCACTTGCTTACTACACTAAAAAACATGTGTGTCAAATTTCAACTTTAAATACACAGTGGATCATTGCCAAATCGTACGAACATTCACATAATTGGTGGACGTGTAGTCTCATCAAAATATTTAGAAAATCAATTTTTTTTCTGTAATTACCGTACCAATTCCTTTCAAATTCATACTCCAACTGCTTATTACATTAAAAAACCCTTGTGTGAAATTTCAGCTTTAAATTCACACTGGATTATAGTCAAATCGTGCGAACATTCACATAATCGGTGGGCGTGTAGTTTCATCAAATTTTTTAAGAAAATCAATATTTCCCTGTAATTATCATACCAATAGCTTTCAAATTCATACTTTATCTGCTTAGTACATTAAAAAATCCTTGTGTCAAATTTTAGCTTTAAATTCACACTGTATTATAGCCAAATCGTGCGAACATTCACATAATCGGTGAGCGTGTAGTTTCATCAAATTTTTTTAGAAAATCATTATTTCCCTGTAATTACCATACCAATAGCTTTAAAAATTCACACTTCATCTGATTAGTACATTAAAAAACACTTGTGTCAAATTTTAAGTTATCAATTTTTTTTTAGAAAAGCAATATTTCCCTGTAATTACCGTACCAATTCCTGTCAAATTCATAATCCAATTGCTTACTATATTAAAAAACCCTTGTGTGAAATTTCAGCTTTAAATTCACACTGGATTATAGTCAAATCGTGCGAACATTCACATAATCGGTGGGCGTGTAGTTTCATCAAATTTTTTTAGAAAATCAATATTTCCCTGTAATTACCATACCAATAACTTTAAAAATTCACACTTCATCTGATTAGTACACTAAACAAGACTTGTGTCAAATTTTAGCTTCCAATTCACACTGGATCATTGTCAAATCATGCGAACATTCACATAGTCGGTGGACGTGCAGCCTCATCAATTTTTTTTAGAAAAGCAATATTTCCTTGTAATTACCGTACCAATTCATTTCAAATTCATACTCCAACTGCTTACTACATTAAAAAAACCATGTGTCAAATTTCAGCTTTAAATTCACACTGGATTATAGTCAAATCGCGCGATCATTCACATAATTGGTGGACGAGTAGTCTCATCAAAGTTTTTAGAAAATCAATTTTTTCTCTGTAATTACCGTACCAATTCCTTTCAAATTCATATTCCAACTGCTAACTACATTAAAAACCCTTGTGTCAAATTTCAACTTTAAATTCACACTGGATTATAGTCAAATCGTGTGAACATTCTAGTTTAAAGAGCCAAAGAACTGAGTTTAAGAGCAATTTAAGATTACATTTTTATGATTATGGCCGTTATCAAAAAATTGCTTTTCAAACATGCAAAATTAAACGTCAAATCGTTCATGTATACCCTTTATACAGGCGGTAGCTTAATCTTTCCAAAACATCTCAAAAAGCAATATCTTTTTCATTCACCAAAGTTCAGTAGTAAAGAACATCTTTTTTATATTTGATTCTACTCTACGAATAGTTTATAAGTAGGGAAGTAGACTAAATCAAGGATTAGTCTTTCTTAAAATAAAATTCGCACCTTTGCTGGTTGTTGGTTGTTTGGTTCATGTATGGGTGGAAAAGCTCGTGTAAATTTTATTAAGCGCGAACAATTTCCGGCCTCTTGCACGCGCGTACGTTTTTTTGTTGTCGTCGTGGCTGAATGGGTTGCCTGGCTTGCCTCCGCCCTCCGCGAAAGTGGTCTGGCGGCGGCGAAATCATTTTCGAATCGTTTACCGCGCACACCGCGACGATCTGTGAACAGTATGGCGCGCGCCCACCTTGGGGCGCCAGGTGTACGCGTCCTTTTAATAGCATAGGAAATAACCAAATAACAAAGTAACACACATGGATTTTCCAAAGGGTGGCGAGACGTTGGCGAAAGGCGTGAATTGTTAGAGTGCAATTGACGTGAAAATCGCACAGAATTGCAATCAATTTATTTGCTTTTGTTGTCGTCTGGAGCACACAAGAGACTGCTGAAAAATTGTAATTCGAGTAAATATGTCTCAAATATACTATTATTGTCTATTCGGCAGGCAATATATTGCTTGTCTATATACCCTATAGTGTACCAAGACATGACATGCGCGAAGGAAGCAAATGTAGACGGGATTTCTCCTCGCTGGCGCTGTCAAAAGAAATCAAGTGCAGCTGGAGCGACAGCAAAGGTATTTCGGTGGAAAACAACGCGCAACAACAAGGAGGAAAAACCAGGATGGTTACTGTAATGCAGTAAGCGATGCAGTATACACTGGACGTTCATCCTCCAACTTTTCTAGGCGCTCGCCGCAGTGATACAAAGATTGTGCCTGCAACGCTTGGTGGATGGTAGTGCAGAGAAATCGTGGTGCATTCTTCAATCCCCATTGCGCTTGCTTGTCACATATGCTCAGCCGATCGCAGCCGCGCATTGATACGGGATGAAGTGGAAAGATTTCCCCGCTTCCACCGCCCGATGCACAATGGCTATGACAACCACAACGGAAAATAGAATTTTCATAGAAATGCAAAAATGTTGCATTTTGCGTTTGAAATAACTTCGCCCCCACGTTGGGGACTTATTAATTTTTGAAATATATAGTTCCTTCGTTTTCCTTCGCCCGACTGAAGGAGGAGAGGAGAGCGTCGCGGCGCGTATCTCTCAAATTACATCAATTTTGGATCAATATCGCTTCCATCGCGACGCGGTCTGGCAGCGGCGGAAAGCTCTCACAAAGTCGGCGGCCCTGCCTACGATAACTAACAAATAATTAAAGGCGCGGCAGAGTCAATGACGGGGGACCCGCAACCGAACTTTTGATATTTCATCAAATTTATATTAACCACGCTCGCTTTACTTTGCACTCGGGGCAATTTAAAGCTCCCAAGTGTTTTATTGTCTTTCCACTCGTCGCAAACCGTCGTCTTTATATTTCATCTTAAAACTACTAAGCTTTTGATTCGCTATATATTTCCCATCCAGTGCACACTTTTCCAATATACTTGGGGCGTCGGGCGACATCAAAAGTGTGAAATAAAGAAGTGTATTGAATGACGCGGCGGACTTTCATCCACTCGAGGCTTCTTGATTACTCGCGTTTCGGGTGGAAATTCTGGCCGACAACTATTCGGTAGTGCTGCGCCCTCCACACAAAGCAAGGCATTCTTACCCCTAAAGTTTCCACTAGATGACGATTAAGAAAGGAGCGACTCAGGTCAGTCGAAGAAAAAACCTGTGATGCAGGAAAGGTGGAAAGGAAAGCAAAAGAAAGGGTGCTCCTGAAATGTTATTACATTACAAAGAAAATAGGGGGTTGCAGCGGAGGCTGCAGGTAGAACGCGCAAGGGGAGTCTTTTCTGAAGGACTGAGGGATCGAGTGAAGTGCAAAGTTTCAAATTACCTACTTCTTAAGGTAAGAGACTGTTGATGACAGTTTTTCATATTTCACGCGTTCATGTGCACATTTCAGTAAATGATAGTTGCTTGAGTTAGTAGAGGTAAACCAAACTTGGAAACTAAGCAAGCCATGGAGGAAATTTGCGTAATGGATGTCGAATGTCTTGATGCCTTGTGGGAATTCTGATTTCGGAATGGACCACCTGATGATGAAATCGACCAACTTCAATCGGCTAAAATCCCCATCTCCCATCTCAGGAGCCGGAAAATATTGTTGTTGCATAATCGCGTTGATAGCTGCGGAGGGTATATACAGATGGTCACGTGGGGTCTTTGTCTCCGCTGCCTCGCTGCCGCCATCAACGTCTATTAGCCGAGATTGCCTTGTTTTGATTGCACGACTACCTCCCGTTCTCCGTTAAACCGTACGCAGCGTTTAATTGCCTTTCGGTGTAATTGCCTTTTGAAATTTCGAAATTTCGGAAATTTCCACCAAGCTTGTTCGATACTGACGCGTAACATTTCAGGCGCAGCTCCCCAAAGAGCAAAGAATGCGGTCGAGGAAATAATCAGAAAAGTCAAGCGACGCAAAACCGCACTTCGGGGGTGGGGGGGCGTGGAAATGACATTTTGCGCCAGGCAGCTAGGCAGGCACGCTCGGTTGATTGACAATTAAAATTTCCATGTAACATCCACGCACCAGGCACCAGGCACAACACATCAGCAACAATTGATTACCCTTAGCCCTTGGCTCAATATACAGCAAGTGTAGACCTATGTCGTAAAAAGTGCGGAATGTGCACGGGGTTGGAATTTAATCGAAATTATTGGCGCGGCCCCCGTGCAACATTTGCAAGTGGTGTTCTCAGGCGCAGCAGGATGTGTTGTCGTCTTGTCTTGTTGAATGCCTAATGGTAATGGTACTTTATTGTAAGACCATCAATCAACTCGCCCTCGGCAAGTTTAATCTAGCCAGCGTGGGCTGCAGTCCACACCGACGGTTTTTCGGCGGGAGGGCGGCGTGTGCAAACCGTAGCAAATTTGCCTTATTTCCCCATCCGAGCGGCTTTAAATCCAGCTCCTGGCGCACTTTACAACAATACATCATTTTTTACTTATTGCATCATAAGCGCTGTGCGCTGCAGTCTCAAAGCTCACCCCTCCGAAGGATGCAACACACGTCTAATATTAATTTAATTTACATGACTGCGCAATACGCACATTGAAAACACGAAAATATCCATCTAGACATGTTTTTGATATTTAGCACACCTTAATCGGAGATAAATGCCTTGCACTTAAAGCAAAATTAATTTTCCTATTGTGTGCGATTATGCAAATTTCATTCGTCATTCTCGGTGTGGGAGTGGATCCCGTTGGATAATTATTAAGCTTCGTATTGCTCTTGGCGTTGTATCGCAGCGTTTTTATTATTTAATTAAATTCCACGAAATTGCATTGCGCTTAATGTGTTTTTTATGTCTTCGGTGGAAGTTGGGGCTGTCTCCTCACTCCTCGTCAATAATGTCCTGTACGGAGCGACATCATGACATCAACACTGGATGCCATTTTATGTCCTCTAAGGACACGCAACGCATGTGAAAACAACACAATAATTCCAAGGAAAATTATCGAGGTTCTAGGCTTTAAAAACAGGAATATTGATTTTCAAAGAATAGTTATGTATGTATCAGGGCAGAAGGCAGTAAAGTTGGCTTTTTTATTACGAATGTGGAGATTATTTGCCGAGGCTTTTCTTATCTCTTTCGTTTGT
>JARJDQ010016758.1:0-12304 GCA_030264215.1 Geostiba sp. GC000077 | reverse complement strand
CAACGACCCGTGTGGGTAGTGGAATGTCATTTTAAGCTGGAGATTGGAGATATGATAAAACTTCTTGTCACATAGCTCACATTCGAATTTCTTCTCGCGGTGCATCTCCATATGCAAAGTGTGAGTTACGGCAAATTCTGAAACCATTCAAATGCAATTCGTTTCCAATTATTCATTGATCTTGATTGTCACTTACTTGCAAGTCTTGATTATTCTCTTATTATGTACGGTTCTTCTATGATTACCGAAAAGCATACTTCATCGAAATCCTTTCCCACACTTAAAAGAACAGATTAAAGAACAGATCTCAAAACGCTTTGAACACTAGTTGAAAAAGAAAAAGAAAAAACAAATGCATGTATGATGAACTAACCTAAATGTTCTGTTTGTCTTCTTGATGCAGCCTTTCATGACGTCTTAGGTGAACCCGTCTAACTGATTTTTGACAATATTGACAAGACACTATTTTTTTGCTCCAAGCTGAATTTGTTACTCTAAAAGAAAACAATTAATATGTAATAAGTAATAACCTACACATCCTTTATTTAAAAACTATTCATAGTTTTCCTTGACTCGTTTTAAAATGAACGCACGGTATATGCAATAAAAATGTACCAAACATACTTTTTGCGCGCTTTTCTTTTGTCATGTTGTTCAATGTCAGTATCATCCATCTTTTCACCATTGGCCTGCATTTCTGCTTTACGTACGTTACAATGCCGCACCTCATGAAGTTGCATACCCTGCTTGTGTCTAAATTTCTTGCCGCAAAAAGCGCATTCAAAACGTAGAACTCCAGTATGAGACTCGATATGTCGCTTCAGATGGGAAAAGCTTAAAAACTCTTTGCCACAATGAACACATTCGTGTTCTTTTCCACGCATTATCAGCTTATGTTGACCACACGCTCTGTATTCATCGTCGTCGGTATACCCTTGGCCGCAAATTCTGAAACCACTTCAATCAGATTCGTATCCTACACTCCTACACAGTACACTGACTACAGTGACTAGACAATAAATCTTCATTCTGACTTACTCGCATATCTTGGTCGGCAACCCTCCATGCACACTCTTAATATGATAATTCAAATGTGGCTTTCCTTTAAATTTTCTCCCACATTCCGCTTCAGGGCAAGTATAGTCAAGTGTATCTTTATGCATAACAATATGAACATTGAGACTACTTTTAGTGCTGCATTTAATAGAACAATATCAATTAGGATATGTATATTTAAAAAACTAACCCGGTATTTATGTTTATGGAACATACCAAAATCTTTTGCCACACACTGTACACAGATATGGCCGCTCTCCCTGATGTTCCCCCTTTTGCTCTTGAGCAGTGCTCCCTTTATTCTCACCGTGTTCTTCCTGAGCTTTTTCTGTATTTAGTTGTGTAAGTTGTGTTGCCTCACTCTTCGTAGCGTGGACTTGACTTTCTCCTATGCGACCTTTACAAGACCAAGCCTCATGAAGTTTCTTGCTATGCTTCTTCCGAAATTTCTTGCCGCAGAAAGTGCATTCAAATCGTTGAATTCCAGTATGAGCGTCAATATGTTGCTTTAGGAGGTTAAGAAAATAAAACTTTTTGCCACAAAGATGACATTCATGTTTTGTCCCATGCACCTTCGCCTTATGCACACTGCATACATCAGCATTCTTAAACACTTCGCCACAAATTCTGAAACGATTCTTTTTATCATACCTTTATACTGTGCGTTCCATTTAAACCAGAACATTGCGCCATTGATATCTCGACTCTCGAGTCTCGACCAAAATGCAATGGCGCTATGTACTATTGATCTTGTTCCTAAATGGTTTCTAACTTACTCGCAAGTCTTGGGCGGCCTCTCTCTATGCACACGGTTGATATGTGTTTTCAAAAGATGGTCTCCTTTAAATCCTTTTCCACATTCAGGGCATATATGGTCAAGCTCATCTTTATGCACAACAGCATGAATTTTAAGTTTACTTTGAGTGCTGCAATTCATGAAACATTAGCTACCTACGATTAGCTATTAACGTCCCTAACCTATTTTCAAGACTCATTCAAAAACTAATAGCGGGTTAGAACTCACCTGAATGTTTTGCCACATACTGTACATTGATGTCGTTTTCCTTTATCTGTTCTCCTTCTTGTATTATATTTTCTAAAAATTCAACTTTTGATAAATGTGCACATTATGATAAGATGTAATAAAACGTTGTGCAATAAACATTACTTTTTAATCACAGACAGTGGCAGAAAGTCTTCATCCTCATCCTCACTCTGTTGCTTCTCCTCATTCTCTGTACTTTGTTCTTTTGCACCATTCTCTTCATCATCAATATCATTAGAATCTTCATCAGAAGTATCTAAAAACTTATCTGATAATCCATCATGAACAACCAAAGTTGGTGGACATTGTTTAATCAGTTTGTTAGAATCAAAATCATCTTTTTCTCCACTCTCAACTTCCACATTCTGCTGATCATGTTCAATCTTAACACTTCGATCTTTTGGCATAGTCTCATGATCACTAAACTCAGTTTCAAATTCATCTAAATTATCATCATTGGGTGATTGAAGTGATTCATTTGAAGTATTCAAAATAGACCTTGTTGAAGATTGCACAAGCAGTTCAGAAGAAGTGCCTGCTTCTTGTTGTTTAATGAAAGATTTGATAGTATCAACAGCTTTGTTACAAACTGTTTGAAAGTGTAGATATCCAACAGTATTGAGTAAGCAGGAGTTGCATGCATTTTGGGGCACTTGATTGATGCTTAACTGGGCAAACTTAAACCAAAATGGTAAGTACTTTTGGGGAAAATCAAGTAAATACACTTACACTTCCTATGAGTTGTTTTATAGCTTCAAAGAAAGTGATTGGTGGATTAATCTGGGGTAAACATTGATGAATTGAGAATTTCTCAGTTTGCTCTAGTTGTTTGCTGCATGTAATGCATATATTCTTAAACTCGTTGTTAAGAAGATTAATCGATGGTTTATTCTCATTTAAACTCATTGTTTGATACAATCTGAGGCTCTAATTTACTGCAAGTAAACCAATCAAACACAAAAACTGTTGTCACCTGTAGTCACGCTAGTCACGTCATGTCATGAGGTTATGTACTCATCTACCGGGTTAGTTTTTGCTCGATTTGTAAAGTAAAACAGTAATTTCCTAATTTGGTACACACACTGAGTGTATAACTCAGGCATACTCCATTTTTGCCCTTGTGCCTTTGTAAGTTTATTCATTGCACCTGCCTATAATATTTTATTTTCGGACAGGGCCGAAAAGTAGGTTCAGGTGCAAGTGAGCAAAAATCGCTTTATTTTACTTCCAGGCTCCCCAGGGATGAAAAGTGAGTTTTCGCTCCCATGGTAGGAAGGGCATATAAAGTGTAAACTTCCTCATTTAGAATGTTCTTTGTTTTTGTATTAATTTTACTACAAATCGCCACGATAACACATAAATATTTCAATGAAGTAGAACACATGAAGTTATTATGTTAAAGGAACATCATCAACATCAGCATCCGTATTGATTAGCGCCCCGGATTTGAGAACTTTACAACGACCAGCCACATGCCTTTCAAAAGATTGCTTGTGCTCAAATTGTGTGCTGCAATAAGTACATTCAAATGGTTTAATTCCCGTGTGAGTGGTGGAATGTCGTTTTAAACTCGAGATATGATAAAACTTCTTGTCACATAGCTCACATTCGAATTTCTTCTCGCCGTGCATCTCCATATGTAAATTGTGAGTTGCGGCATTCGTCGAAACTTTGCCACAAATTCTGAAACAATTCAAATGCAATTACGTTTCCAATTATTCCTTCATCTTGATTGTCACTTACTCGCAAGTCTTGGTTATTCTCTTATTATGTACGGTTCTCCTATGCGTACCCAAATGCATGCTTGATTTAAATCCTTTCCCACATTCAGAGCACAAATAGTCAAGCGTATCTTTATGCAATTGAATATGAGCATGATGGGCGCTGCGAAGTCTAAAACACAGCAATATATTTAAATAATTTGACGTTGCAACCAATGAGGAAGTTGGTAAATTTCGGAAACACGAAAAGCTATAGGGTTGAACATTTCCACAGAGATAGAGCATACTTTTTGACGGGTTTTGCCGTCATCTGCATTTCCCTCCTGAGCATCGTTCTGGAGAAAACAGGAATAAACAGACGGGAGTAAACGGCGCCCTCTGGCGGCCGCACAAAAACAGTTTACGACGCGGATTATGTTTAGCAACAAGAATCCGAAGAGAAAATTCAAATCGCCCCAGTGGTTTGGGAGCAATCATCGAATCTGTTTTTTAGGTTATAAACAAAAAAACAACAGTTCAGCAAACGCCGAGCAAACGCTTTGAACACTAGTTTAAAAACAAACCAGTCTTGTATGATATACTCACTTAAATGTTCTGCCACATACTGTACATGCAAAAGGTTTGTCTTCTCGATGCAGTCCCTCATGAGCTCTTAGTTGATCCCGTCTAACTGATTTCTGACAAAATTGGCAAGACACTATTTTCTTGCCCCATGCCAAATTTGTTACTCTAAAAAAGTCCAATCAATGTTAAGTAATAATAGCCTATAATGAATTCTCTTAAAATAAACACACGGTGTATATATATGAGTAATAATGAATTTTGAAATAAACGTACTTTTTACGGGCCCTTCTCTTTTCAATTTCATCAGTGAAAATATCATCGCTCTTCTCTTCTTGGTTGATTGGCGTTTCGGTCTTACGTACTTTACAATACCGTGCCTCATGTTCAAGCTTGCCATGCTTTTGTCTAAACTTTTTGCCGCAAAAGGCGCATTCAAAACGTTGAATTCCAATATGAGATTCGATATGTCGCTTCAGATGGCTAATGTTGAAAAATGATTTACCACAATGCACACATTCGTGTTGCTTCCCATGCATTTTCAACTTATGTCTATCATACGCACTGTATGCATCGTCGTTGGTAAATACTTGGCCGCAAATTCTGAAACCATTTCAATGCAATTCTTTTTCTCCACAGTACACTGACTACACATAGATCTTGATTCTCACTTACTCGCATATCTTGGTCGGCGTCTCCCTATGTACACTCTTAATATGGTAATTCAAATGTCGCTTTCCTTTAAATTTTCTTCCACATTCAGGTTCCGGGCATGTATAGTCAAGCGTATCATTGTGCACAACAATATGAATATTGAGGTTAGTTTTTTTGCTGCAGAACATATTCATTTAGCAAATTGTACCTTATTAAAATACATACTGGGTTAGTTATTAAATTACCTCATTTAAAAACTAGCCCGGTATGTATGTTTATGAAACTCACCAAAATGTTTTGCCACATACTGAGCACAGATATGGTCGTGCTCCTTGCTGTTCCCCTTCCCCCTCTTGAGCAGTGCTCTCTTCATTCTCATCCTGTTCTTCCTGTGCACTTTCTGTACCTGTACTTGGTTGTGTTGTCTCACTCTCAGCGACGACTCGAGTTTCGGCAGTGCGGGCTTTACAATACGAAGCTTCATGAATTTTCTTGCCATGCTTGTGTCGAAATTTCTTGCCGCAGAAAGTGCATTCAAATCGTTGTATTCCGGTATGAGAGTCAATATGTCGTTTTAGGTGGTTAATGTTAAAAAACTTTTTGCCACAAACATTACATTCATGTTCTGTCCCATGTGCCTTCACCTTATGCACACTGTATCCATCAGCATTCATAAAAACTTCGCCACAAATTCTGAAACGATTCTTTTCTATTATAGTGCGTTCGATTTAAATCAGAACATGGCGCCATTGATAACTCGATTCTCGAGTCTCAACCAAAATGCAATGGCGGCGCTATGTACATTGATCTTGCTTCTAAAAGGTTTCTAACTTACTCGCAAGTCTTGGGCGGTCTCTCTCTGTGCATGCGGTTGATATGCGTTTTCAAATGTTGCTCTCCTTTAAATCCTTTCCCACATTCAGGGCATACATGGTCAAGCTCATCTTTATGCACAACAGCATGAATTTTAAGAGTTCCTTGAGTGCTGCAATTAATGAAACATTTGCTATTATTGTGCTGAGCAAACACTACATACCTTTCAAGGGTAATTTAAAAAACTAACCCGGTATATTAAACTCACCTAAATGTTTTGCCACATACTGTACACTGATATTCTCCTTTTTCATTGCTCCTTCTTGTATTATACCTTTAAAAAATGCAATTAATGATAAGAATGTGACAACATGACATGTAATACTACAACATTTAGAAAAAAACATACTTTTTAGGCACAAACTCTTCATCCTCACTCTGTTTTGCACCACTCTCTTCATCATCAATATCATTAGAATCTTCATCAGAAGTATCCAAATCCTTATCTGCTAATCCATCATGAACCATCAAACTAGGTGGGCATTGTTTAATCAGTTTGTTACAATCAAAATCATCTTCTTTTCCACTCTCAACTTCCTCATTCTGTTGATCATGCTCAATCTTTACACTTTGTTCTTTGGGCTCAGTTTCATGATCACTATACTCAGTTTGAAATGCATCTAAATTTTCATCATTTGGAGATTTATCTGTAGCATCCAAAATAGAACTTGTTGGACACTGTACTAGCAGTGTTGAAGAAGTACCTGCTTGCTGGTCATTGAAAGATTTGATAGTATCAACAGCTTTGTGGCAAACTGTTTGAAAGCGTAGAAATCCAACAGTATTGATTAGGCAAGAGTGACATGCATTTTGGGGCACTTGATTGACACTCAACTGGGCAAACTTAAACCAAAATAACAAATGGTAAGTATTTTAAGGGAAAATCAAATTAATACACTTACATTTGCTATGAGTTGTTTTATAGCTTCAAAGAAAGTGATTGGTGGACTAGTCTGGGGTAAAAATTGATGAATTGAGAATTTCTCAGTTTCGTCTAATTCTGTACAGCATGTAATGCATAAATTATTAAACTCGTTGTTAAGAAGATGAATCGATGGTTTATTTTCAATTAAACTCATTGTTTCATTGTTTAATTCAATCTCTGCAATTCGCGGCTCTCATTTACTGCAAGAAAACAAATCAAGCCTGGAAACCCGCAAAACATCAAAACTGTATGACGCGTCACCCGGCCGTCAGGTACTCATATACAGGGTTAGTTTTTTGTTCCTTTGTGATTTGAGAAGCAGATCAATAAAGCCGTGAGCTGAGATTAGCCATATTAAAATATAAAGCATATAATAACAGAGTTCTAATTAGAGATAGTTCTAATAAAAATGACGGGTAACAACTATCGAACAGCGCAGGACATAAGAATGTTTCTTTTGTCTATAGATGGATCTAATCAACTTTAGCTCAAAACAATGCTGCCAGCTTCAGCTGACTGCCTGTAGCTGCAGTTTTCGCTCAACTTTAGGTTGACTTAAATTACGTTTCCAAAATTTAATGAAATTGAAATTGAAACGTATTCACATCTCTAGAAAAAACGAACCCTGTATAGTATGAAACTGAACTAACCTACAACCTGCTAAACAAATTTTTGTAGATACCTCTTGAGCTCTTGTCTGTTCACGTTTACGGTTGTTCTTGTTTCATTTGTCACCACCACAGTGTAAATTAAATACTATACATATTCAATATTAATAAATAATGAGTGCAATTGAGAAGGAACCACAAGATCCTCTTCTTATTAACGAGTTCAGCAATATTACAGTCTGCATTATATGCAATAAAAAAATGGATGCATCCAAGCAAGTCTCAATGCATCAGCTTTTACCGGTTGTTAAGCCACCGACTTCTTTCTTTGAAGGATTAAAACGTTTATCAAATGTATGTATTTCTGCTATAAGTATTTACTAAAATATATTTAGTAATAATCATTTGTCATTTTGCTTCAAGTTTGTCCAATTGAGCATCAACCAAGTGCCCCAAAATGCATGTCACACATGCTTTATCAACACTGATCGATACTTGTGCTTTCAAACATCCTGCAACAAAGCTGTTGATAAGATCAAGTCTTGTATTTTGCAACCAGAAAGTGCATCTCCTAAACTGGCTAAACTGCACAAACAATGTCCAACAAGTTCTGTTGTTCAAGATGTTTTAATGGTGGATAAAAATGTGACTAATTCCAAACAATCTGAAGACATTCAAATGGATGATGATAATGATAACATGGATGCATTTGAAGATGATTCTAGTGGTGATGAATCAGAACCAAAGGAACAAACTGTGAAGGATCAACAGGATCAACAGAGTGAGAAAGGGGATTTTGATTTAATCAGTCACAGCAAAGAGCAGGCACTGTAGGTTTAGGCTTTACATATATCAAACTGTTGTCTGTGAAGCATTTTAATGTGACGTCATTGTAGGTTAGAGTCTTGGAGAGAAAATTTTAGATCATTCTTATGTGATGAATCATATTGTTTAGATTATTCTAATACTGAGGTCACCTTTTCTTTACGCTCCACGACTCTAACCTCAATGTCACGTGATTAGAATGCCTTATACAGAATTGATGTTCTAGGCGGAAAAGGGAGCGTGCGAAGGCATGGCGTAAAACAAGAGTGCCATGTAAGTATTGTGAGGAGATGATTAGAAATGATAGACTGAGTGCACATGAGAGGCAACATCGAGGTGAAAAACCCTATGTATGTAAAGTATGCAGCAAATCATTTAGGTGGGTATAGGTATATTTAATTCTTATACCGGGTTTGGATTGTACGATGTTTTTGATCTGAACATAATTTGTTTTAAATTATTACCTCTCGCGAATGTTCACATCAAATTCACGGCCGTATTGCTCAATCTAATGTGACGTCATTGTAGGTTAGGGTCGTGGTTGATAACAAATTGTTACCTGCCATTTGAACCATCAGGGAATACTTGGATAATTTTAATAGGACAGCTCGAAATCGCACAATTTGTTTTCAACCACCACTCTAACCTCAATTAGATTGATCTATAGGCCACATACATTTTTATAACACAGAGTGATCCTAAATGTTTGAATCGCAGTGGAATTACGCGAATGATTTCAATGGTTACATTTTATTTACATCCGATGCATCCGATTTAAGTGTAGACAATTCATTGACAGGTGAAATGTATAAATGGTTGCCGAAAGTGGCTCTGCGCACAGGCAAGATCGGTTTATCGGTGATTCACATAGCCCAAATAGCTACAGATGTAAATTTGCTATGTCCCACTGTTCGCTAAACGCACGGTATATGCATCCTTGTTTCGGAAGGTCGGAAGTGAAAAATGTGGTGCTTCAATAATTTTCGATCGTTCTGTATAATAACTTCAAAAAACTAGCCCTGTATGTCTTAATTGATTTTGTTCCTTTTAATACAGCGCTTCATGGAATTTAGCTAGTCACCTAAACGTTCATAAGGAAAAGCTTGACCATGTATGTGATGACTGTGGAAAAGGATTTAAATCAAGGAAGAATTTCACTACGCATAGGAGACTCCATCATAACGAAAGCACACGCAATACTTGCGAGTAAGTGAGATAGCTTATTTGAAATAGGAAATACATACTAGGAAAACATCGAAAATGCTTTCCACGCTTTCAGGACTTGTGGCACAGTTTCGACGAATGCCAAAAGTCACGCTGCCCACCTGAAGACGCACGCTGAATGGAAAGAGTGAAAATTCACCATGGAAGGGCTACATTCATTAATCATTCCACCTTGCATACAAGACAAGGATATTCAAGTATTTGCTATTTCTGTAACCTTTGATCCTTTGAATAAATGAGTTCAGATTTCTTCATTCAATGGTCTATCAGTCCATTGTGATAAATTAACCGCTTTGGCACAATGGACTGATGAACCATGAAGAAAACTAACCCTGTATAATACACTTCGATCATGAGCGCAATTGAATACCGCTCGATATTTCTATCGTTATTTGTTAATGTATACCAATTTACCAATGAATTTATTTTGTATACGCACTCAAACTCAAATAATACATCAATCTAAAGTGACGTCATTGTAGGTTAGAGTCGTGGGAGATCTTAGAAGATCTATGGACTAGAACAATTACGCTCCCGGTTTGTTTGTCCCCAACACTAACAATCTACCTTTCTCACTCCACTCTCATACTGTCTTACTTCCACTCCCATACTCTGTGTACATCTGACTCTACCAGGACGCGCATATATTATCATCATATGTATACTTTTAAGATTGAGACACGGTATGTTGTTGTATACTAATCTAACCTAGAATAGTTGCGCTTTGACGCGCATTGAGGAGCGCTCATTTTCGTTTGTGATTTCTGCTTGGCGTGTTTGATAACAATGAGTTTAATAGAGAATAAACAAAACAATGCACTTCTTAATAAAGAGTTGAACAATTTCTGCATTGCCTGCAATAAAAAGTTAGACATCGCTGAGCAAATCTCAATTCGTGAACATTTACCTCATTCTAATCCACCAAAAACATTCTTTGAAGGTTTCAAATTCATTACAAATGTAAGTCTCTATACTTTCACCGCTTTTACTTAATTCATTGTTTTATACTCAAAATGCACTTATTCGTCATATTCCCATAATTGGTTTTAGTTGCCCAAGTTGATGATTAATAAAGTGCCCCAAAATGTATGTCATACATGCTTTGTCACCACTGATGGATTCATTCAATTTGCAACAAAAGCTATTGATAATATCAAATCTTACCTCTTACAACAAGCATTCCCACCAAGCACTTCTACCCAACTGCTGGATCTGGCACAATGTCCATTAAGTTTGGCTGTTCAAGATGTAGGTCTTGTAGTAGATGACAATTTGAAAAAATTGGTTACTGAAAAAGAACAAAGTACTGAGAATGGACAGACAGCAGGCAGCAGACAATGCAGTAGAATTGATAATTTTCATGTTTTCATCACTGCAGACACTAATAATAAAAAAACGCGTGGAAAGTATGTTTGTTTCAAACTGTTTTATGTTATTATTAATTATATTAATACATATCAATAAGTCCTTTTTTTTAGAACATGTGACACACTTTCATCTCAAGACAGCACTGCACTGGACAGCACTGCATCAATTTGCTTGTCAGATATTGCAGCAACTGCAGGCAATGATAAAACTGTTACATCCCTAATGATTAAGGAAGAAGCTCTCGACACGTCTACGTTTGATAAATGCGAAATCACCGTCGAGAACTTTTGTGGTAATGTATCTTTAATGTAACCATAGCTATAAGACATAACCAAACATAACCTTCGTTTTGGAAAGGTTCGTTTGCAGAAGCTTCGAGGCGGGTTGAAAAAGATACAAGTGATACATCTAACGGGAATAAGCTAGTTGAGAGTGGTGCAAAACGACGTGCACAACCTTTCTTGTCGACCGAAGATTCGTCATTGAATCATGGTAAAGTAAATCAATTCACTTTATGCCAATGCTTTCATGAAATATTTTGTTCAAAGATTCTATGCCGGCACTTAAGAAACGGCCAGACGATTCGTCGCTAATGCCTCCGATTTGTGGCGTAACTGTCAGAGAAATAAATATGGAGCATGGAGAATACACATCATCAAACTGTAAGCGTTTAAAACTTTTTTTAAATGGCCGCATGCGGGTTGGCTGCATCTTTGATGCAGCCGTAAATTAAATGTGTACATAGTTAAAGGAATAATAGTGCACCTTCACTATCACTGTCACTGTGTTTGAAGATACCCAATATAATGATCACCTACTAGGCATTCTAATTTTTTTGGTTTGTTCAGGTCAATCAGGTCCATCTATGGAAGGCACATCACTTCAATTGAAACCGAGATATGCCGAAGAATTGCTTGCTAACCTGAGTAAGTATTTGTTTTACATCTATTCAATATGTTTAGATTTTTGTGCTTGCAGGTGTTATCAAATATATCTGCGTCGAAACGCATTCATTAGCCGAAACAACAAATAATCTCATTAGGAAATGGTCTACTTCTGGTGAAATCCCAAAGATTAATGACAACGATAGTTTTGACGAATTTATGTGCATTCTTCCATTAAACAGCGTGGAAGAATGCCAGGAATTCGAAGAGAAGCTGAAGGAGCCGGATTTTGCCGATAAATATGTAAGTACGCATTTCTTGACACATAACCTTAGATAGACCATAGATTTCATGGATACAGCATGAGACAAGGAACAACCTAAAATCATCTATCTATCCTTAGATCCATCTCGTAAAAATGAATATTATTTGGAAATAGTAAATTACATACTTAAAGTGGAAAGCAGCGAATTACATTCCGAGCGAGGAATGTAATTCTGCTTTCCACTTGAAGTATGTACAGTACTTTATCTGCGACCATAGTCGATAATACAAGATAA
>JARJDQ010016722.1:0-21573 GCA_030264215.1 Geostiba sp. GC000077 | reverse complement strand
TTTTTGGTTACTAAATTAAAAATTTACTAAATTGGAATAACTTTTCTAGGTATTTTCATTGGTTATGGTTGGTATACTTACCGGTCGTCGAGTGTCTTTCATAACCTCGAAGAAATGCCCTGTTAACTGACACGCTGTCCTGGCAACATGCGATCGTGGACTTTTCAGCAGCTCCAACAAGCGTTGATTAATCAACGTCATGTAGGGCATTACCAGCTCTGAAGAGGTTTGCTTTGCCGTGTCGATGATTTCAGCTAGCGCTTTTAGAGCTTTGTTGAAATCTGCCGATTTTATGCGATTCAGCAATAGGAACAGACCGTTGTCGCAGGATGAAGTTGATCCAAACAGAGTTGAGGAACTCTAGGGGAGTAGGCGAACATACAAACACCGAAGATGGCCGAAGGTTGGGTTAGCACTTAGAAATCTAGTAACTTACGAACGCAGCAGGGATTTTTACCACACCAGTGTGACCACCAGACTTGCCCAACTCCTCGCTCTTCACCGCACGCGTCTTCAAGCGCGAATTATTAAAGTGCGAATACGGAATATCAACATGTTTCTCGCCGCGGCTCTGCGTCGGCGACTTGAACTTACTGCCCATCAGCCACTTGACGCTCTCCACCTGCTGTTTCAGCGACTTCTGCTCGGAGCTCAGCGTCGGCGACATAAACGAACTCCCCTCGGACTTCTTGCACACTGCCGACGGCGTTGGCCCAGGCTGATAGCAATGCAAGTGCTGCGGCGTGTCAATCAGCGATGCACTCTCGAACCTTTTCTTCGACTTGGGGAATGCTGCCTTTGCATTGGTAACCCTGGAGATCTTCTTGTACACTGGCTGCGGTGTAAGTGGAATGGGATCGCGGTCGCATTCAATGAGCGATTTGCTTTTCAAGGTCGCACCAGTCGCACTTAATTCGAACTTTTTTGCAGTCGATTTGCATTTCTTATGCGCCATGAATTTTGCGCCGGCGCGCGGCGAATCCCCATGCGGATGGTCATCCTCAAAGATTTCCTCCCGCTCCCTGCCGCTGAGCGAGAGATAGTGATCGGAGGAGGATGACGAGGGGCCATATTGAATTTGCGAATGCCACACGCCCAATTTAGCAGAGCCCTCGGTTTGCTTCGATTTGACCGACTGCAGATGTGTGTCTTCCGTATTAGTGACATCTGAATCGAAGACCAGGTGATTCTCATCATGCAGACGTACCTTCGGCTCGGAGTCGTAAGCTTCATCGTTCAGATGTATCAAATTGTGGAACGAAGTCATACAATTGTCGCGCTTTACGACTTGCGCCGTCACAATGCCTTTGGAGATGGTCTTGCACAAGTCAAGGTCAACGTCAAGGTCAATGAGATCGTGCTCACAAAAGGTGCACTTTTTGCGCGACGAGACATTCATTGAGCACGTGCCGGATGTTCGTTCACCTGTTGTAGAGCCATGCAACGAGTACTTTGATCTACCGTGCAGAGAAACCACCCCTACAGTCGAGCTGACCTTGGGCGGGATGCTCCCCAAGTTACTGAACGCGCCCAATGCTGCCAATTGATTCGCCTGTGGTGTGGCAATGTGATTCCCCGAAATACTCCGCACCCACTGATTTAACCTCAAATCTTTCGCCTCCCTGAGCTCGATAAACTCCTGAAGGTCACGCGTTGCTTTCGCTGGATGTATGGGATTCTCTTTTTCCGGTTCTTCCCTTAGATTGAGACTGTCGACGCTGAACTTATCGTCAAGGTCAACATCCACATCACGATTGATAGCGTCTTCAAGGTCTTTGTAGATTTTGTTTGGCGGACAGGGACATTCCAATTGCGCTAGCTGCAGGATGGTTTTCGACGTCTGCGTGTAGGACTCTTTGGGGATGTGATTCACACCAGGTAGGGGTGGATAACATGGCAGCGTAACGCATGGTTTGTCTTTTGTTGGCAATCCACATTCGTCTATCAAAGAACCACAACATGTTTGTTTTTTGTTCAATGCTGCAAGTTGATGCTTACCACCATGTTGGATTTTCTCCATTGCATTCTCATGCCGCTTGACGAACACTGGCGCCATGAACAGCGTCTTGGGGGGCGGCACCTTGGCGACCTTATTGAGCGCCTTGTACGACGGCACGTAACCATTGTCACTCATAGTTCAACAAAAAGTTCCCATTCAAAGATTATCAACCCTAAAAAGCTAAACCATCTAAACATAAAAGCACAATTTTTGTAATGCTGCGATTTGTTCAATGTGAGATTTTGATTTTGTTTGTTACGGATTGCGCGCGTTGACAGGTTGACAGAATTTTGACATTGCTGTGTACTCTTATAAAACAAGAAACAATCGAATCCAAACAAAACTCCTGACCACTCTTTATACACATTGTATAATATTGGTTTTATGTATTTGTTGTTGATGACGCTGGATGATGCTTTAACCTCCGCTCCTCTGCTCAACGTTATCTCTATACGACATGATAAGTCTTTAGAGATGCTTGGCATGCGATGCTGTAGCATCTGTAGATGTTTTTTGCCTTTTCCCGATCGTTACATCATCCGATCAGCATCGATACCATGACGAGTGTATTCCTGCGGTCAGCATCGCCGCATTTGTGCAAAACTCGCCACCTGAGCAACTTTTTCAGAATGTCGTCAGGTTACCTCATCAACGACTCGAAATACTCGTTCCTCAAGGACTTGGGTCTACAGGATAAAAACAGTGGGGTGTACGATGGTTCCTGGAAAGGATCCGGTGAGGTAAAAGTCACACTAACGTTTTTCAAACGTTATACATTCTTGTAATCACCATTTTTAGACCGTAAAGTCAATTTGTCCCAGCAATGGACAGGTGATTGCTGAAGTAAAGTACGGCAACAAGAATGACTATGAATCCTGCGTGAAGGCCGCGCAGAAGGCGTGGGATACCTGGGCGGATATGCCGATGCCTGCCCGCGGTGAAATCGTCCGCCAAATTGGCGATGCGCTCCGGGAGAAGTTGGTACCACTGGGGAAACTGGTTTCAATGGAAATGGGTAAGGGCTTTCGCTTCATAGATGTCGCTATATGAAATATACGTCCAAAACCTCTGTTTTGTAGGTAAAATCGTTCCCGAGGGTATTGGCGAAGTGCAGGAATACATCGACATTTGCGACTATGCCGTGGGACTCTCCAGGTCCCTTTCAGGTGCTATCATCCCTTCCGAACGCCCTGGACACGTGCTCATGGAAAAGTGGAATCCCCTAGGAGTAATCGGTGTTATCTCAGCGTTCAATTTCCCTGTAGCTGTTTACGGATGGAATAGTGCGATTGCAATGGTTGGTAATCGTGTATCCGCCATTTTGTATTGAACCTGTGTTGAATCATTTTGCACTATTCACAGGTGTGTGGTGATACAGTGCTGTGGAAAGGCTCTGAAACAACACCATTGGTATCAATCGCAACTACTAAAATCGTGGTCGATGTTCTGGAGCGAAATAAACTGCCAGGAACGATCGCGACACTCTGCAGTGGGCATGTAGAGGTTGGCAAGGCAATGGCCGCCGATCCACGCATTAAACTGCTCTCCTTCACCGGCAGCTGCGAGGTGGGGCAACTGGTTGGCGTTGAGGTGCAGAAGCGCTTCGGGAAGCACCTCCTCGAGCTGGGCGGCAACAATGCGCTGATTATCGACGAGGATGCCGATCTAAGCATGGCGGTGCAGGCGGCAGTGTTTGCTTGCGTTGGCACTGCTGGCCAACGGTGTACTACAACAAGGCGTTTAATTCTACACAAAAAGGTTAGGTATACAATTGAAAAACATATAACCTTATTTTTATGCTAACGCTCACTAACGCTTCTCCTCTTGCAGATTGCCAAAGAGTTCCTTGATCGGCTAAAAAAAGCTTACGAGAAGGTAATGCCACGTATCGGCGATGCTTTAGAGGAGAACGTTCTGATTGGTCCGTTGCACACTGAAAGATCCGTGCAGAAATACAAGGATACCATTGAACAGGCTATTAAGGCAGGGGGCAAAGTTGAATTCGGTGGTAAAGTCCTCAATCGACCTGGGTACTTTGTTGAACCAACGATTATCACGGGCCTGCGCCATGATAATGCTTTGGTGCACAGTGAGTGCTTCGCACCGATCGTGTACATTCTCGAAGCACAGAACCTCCAAGAAGCGATCAGTTTCAATAATGAGGTTAACCAAGGTCTTTCCTCGAGTTTATTCACCACGAGCATTGAGAAGATGTTTGATGTAAGTGGCAAACACGGTTTTTAAGGAAATTTTAACTATGTTTTTATTATAGTGGATTGGGCCGAAAGGATCGGACTGTGGTATCGTCAATGTGAACATTCCGACGAATGGTGCCGAGATAGGTGGCGCATTCGGCGGTGAGAAGCACACCGGCGGTGGGCGCGAATCCGGCTCTGATTCGTGGAAGCAATATATGCGCAGATCAACCATCACCATCAATCACACCAAGGAGCTGCCCTTGGCACAAGGCATCAAATTTGAATAAGTTTTATTTTTGTGTGAATACTGTTTCAAGTGCTGAAGATCCACTGAAGATGCTGATTATGATAAGGTGATCCTGTTATACGCACCTGCTACGAGATATTTGCATTCAAGACTTGATTAAATATCAAAAAGTTACAAAAACGGTGATGTGGACTCTAGGCCTCTAGGTTATACACCATGACTATCATTGGTTTCCAACAACCTCTATGTCCCTCTAACGCTTTGCATCATAGCTCAAGCCCGGCGGTAAGCTAGCAGTGCTAGAGGCAGTGTGGTCGAGCTTGCGCGCCTCCTGCTCCAGCAAGAGGGCATCCAGCGAGGGATCCTGACTAACCGTGCGAAGTGAGTCCCCCAGCGCCTGACGTAGTTGCTGCATCTCCCGGCCGGCGCGGCTGCTACGCATCACGTACTGCTGACGTCGTTTGATCTCTTGATTGAGCTGCTCGCGTAGACTAGCGACCTGGTGCTCGAGGCGTTGCACCTGCTGGCGATGGCTTTGCTCGCGCGCCTCCAGCAAACGCTCGGCTTGCAGTTGCGCGGCGCGATAACGCTCCGCATCTGAACTCACATACTTCGAATCTGAGGTGGATTGCAGGCGTAGTCTGGAGAGTTCAGCGTCACGATCTGCGAGCTCAGATTCGAGTTTGGAGATTTTCATGCGGAGTTCGCGGTTTTCCGCCTCGTACTTAACGGTGTGACGGTCTGAGAGAGATGTGTCTAGTTCGTACTTCTCCTGATGGCCCTGGCGTTCGTAGGATTTGCTGCGGATGGGGTTTGATGGAGTTTTGGAAATGGTGTGTTCAAGATGGCGGTTCTCGGATTCAATTTGACGCACCTGCAAACATCATCCAGAATACCACATCAAACCAACAACACCTCTTCATATCCGTACCTTGTTATTGAGCGTTTCGACCTTGCCCCGCAAATCATTCCGTTCCCGCTGTACACTTTGCAACTGTCTCATTAGCTCCTCCTCGTGATGGCCGCCAATGGAAGCATCAACAGGCCATTGCGACAAGCGCAATTGACTCTCCAACCCCGAGCGTTGCACCTCACAATTCGCCAGCTCATTATTCAAGCGATTAATTTGATCCTGCAACATCTGATTGTTTCGGCGGAACTCCCCGACATCACGCTGGCATGCCTCGTGTCTCTCGGCTAATATCTTCTTTTCGTTCTCAGTGTTTGATAGAGATTTCTGCAACTATCAAACATAATCTTAAATGAAATGTCTGCTTCCGCATTTAATCTAAAACTGAACCCTAAACCTACATGCTTCAATCGTTCCAGCCCAGTGTGACTCTGCGTAGTTGTCTCCAGCAAACTCCTCTGCAGACTTTGTATCTCCACCTTCAGCTCTGACTCACCATTGGACGCCTTCTCCAGCGAGGTGTTCAACTGATCGATCGTACTCTTCAATGAAGCACACCTCTCTTCCAAACTGGCAACCGTTCTGGCTTGTACCTCCATCTTTTCACTCTGCTTCTGGATGACCCCATCGCGCTCCTGTAGCATCATCTGTAAGCGATGCAAATCCCCTTCCGCCGACATCCGCTGCAGCTCCATCTTCGCCCCGCGACTTTCTAACCTTCCAAGCTCCTCTTGCAACAACCGCTTATCATGTTCCACCTTATGCAGCGCCATCTTTAATTTCTCACACTTATCCTCACACTGCTTGCGATCCTCGCGACAACTACTAAGGTTAACCTCCAAATTGGTAACCTTATCTCGGAGCTGCTGCGCTTCCTCGTTCTTCTTCCCTAAAGCATCCGCTTGTGCACTATATGCAATGACCTTTTGGCCTAGCTTAGCTTCCAGGACGCCTTTTTCATCTTGTACCTGTCGCAGCGAGTTCATAACCTTGGTTAGCTTAGTGTCACCCTTGGAGTGCAAGTCATGCGCCTCCTTTAGGTTCTTCTTGGAGGTCAGAACCTGCGCTTTGAGATCGTCGCGCTCCCTCTCGACATGTGCAACTTGGGCCATGAGATTCCGCACTCCCTTGCGTACGGATTCAGGGTCAATGTCCGCAATGACATCGATCTTATCGTATTTATCGAATTTCTCTGTATAGTCACCTCTAGCTGGACTCCAACGTCGTGAGGGACTCATTAAACGTTGGCTTTGCGTTGTAACACTCCCATCGAGCTGAATACCAGCAATACGTCTCAAAGTGGATATAACGCTGGTCAACTTAACCTCAACATCTCTTTTCTGGGTCTCAGTCTGGCCTAGCTGAGCGTCCACAGCTCTCATCCTCGACTCGCCAGCGGAAAGCTTCGTCTTCAGCTCGTGTAGCTGTTGAGAAGCATCCGCTAAACACACTTCTAGATTATGCTTCTGATCTTCAAGCCGCTTCTCGCGCCCACGGCAGTCCTCCAGGTGCACTAGCAAATCCTGTTCGCGCGCATGCCACTGCTCTTCCATATGCCCCTGCTGTCCTCTACTAATCCCCAATTCCTTGCGCGTCTGCTCTAACCCACGATCCAGCTCACTGAGCTGCTTCTTCAAGGTGTGCACCTCCTGGTGAGCGCGTTCCCTCTCCTCCACTTCGTTCAGAAGCCTCGTCTGCAGTTCCTTCTCCTCGGCAACCGCCTGAATGCTCTGATTTTCCTTCCGTTGAAGTTCCTCGAGCAACGACTGCACTCTATGTTCGATCTGCACCTGTTCCTTCTCGGCATCCCGCATTGTATTTTGCAGTCGTGTCTTTTCACTTTCCAATGTACCCTTAGTATCCTCCAAGGTGGATAGCTTCTGGTAAGTTTCTTCGAGTTGCCTTCCTTGATCACGTTTCTCTCCCTCGATCTTTTTTATCAAATCACGCAACTCCTTATTAGAAGTGTGGTACTTTTCCTTCTCAAAGTTACAATCTGCGAGTTGTCTTCTCACATCGGTAAGGTCCTTCCTTAGACCCTCTGCAATATTCTCATATTCCTTTAGCTTTCTTAAGGTGTCATGCAGCTGAGTGTTGAGACCATCAATCTTGTCTTCGTAAACGTGGACCTGGACCTTTAAGCCCTGCCCTTCGGCAAGAAACGCCTCTTTCTCTCCTTGCAACTGCTCAATTTTCCCCAACAACTTGACCCGTTCCTCCTCACACTTCCCTTTTGTCTCCTCCAACTTGACCTTGCACTTGTTCAACTCCTCCTTCCCCTGATTAATGGCAATACGATTATGTTCGAAGGCACTGTTACTATCTCGCTTTAAACGTTCCAAAGTCTCACGCTCCTCACGCAAATCCCTCTTGACTTGATCCAGTCTTTCTTGCAGTGCCTGCTGATCATGATGGGCGATCAATAAGGCCTGTTGTTTATCATTCTCAGCGCGTAGCATTAGCTCTTCGTGCTGTTGAATGAGATTCTCAACGTGTCCCTGTAGACTTTCCAACCTCTCGACCAACTGAGCGATTTCGCCGTCTTTTTCCGAGGTTATGTCCTGCATACTCTTCTGTAACCTCTTCTCCAACTCCGTCCTAATAAATTCCCTCTCTTCAGTGAGTTTCTTCACTGTTTCCTCGTGCTGCACCTTCATAGTGCTCAAAATCTGCTGGAATTCGACCTCTTGATTACCCGCCTGGGCAGATAACTTCTGCTTAACTTCAATGGCGCGTTTCTCAGAACGTTCAAGATCTTTCCCAAGTCGTAGTACCGTGCCCTTTAAGGATTCCTCTTTTACAAGAAGCTCCTGTACTTCAGCTTCGAGCTGCGTCTTCTTTACATCGACAGCTTCCAGATTGGTCTGTGCATCGAACAACACCGCCTCTAACGATTCCTTCTCGGTGCGGGCAGCGGCAAGTTGTTCCTGTAATCTTGACAGCTCCTTGTCCAACGTATCGAGGGCGCATTGCTTCTCCTCGGATTCGTGGACCAACTCCTCGAGGTTCCGATTCACGCGCGTATTAGTCTCGATTTGTTGATCGAGCTTCTGCTTTGTCCTATTTAGCTCCTCCACAACGGAATCCTTCTTTCTTGCTAGCACTGTGAGGTTATTACTCAACTCCAATCTGTCGCGTGCAACGTGGCTAAGTTCCATCTCGACTTTACCCTTTTCAATGTCAAGGAACTTGACCTTTTCGCTCAGGGTGACCTTATCAGATTCCAGATCCAGTTTGGCTTGCTCAGCCTGTAATAGCTCCTTGCGCAAAGACTGAATATCCCCGGCGTGATCATTAGCCACCGTCTGGAGTTGACTCTTCTCCTCCTCGACCTTCCGAACCTCTTCCTGCAGCCGTCTCTTGTCCATCTCCAACGTAGTGGCATGTGTTTCCTTCTTCACAAGGTCTTCGTGCACAGCACTGCGCTCATTGCTAACTCTCTCCAGTTGCAGCTCCAAGTCAGATTTAACCTTTTCCAAGTGCTGAATCAACGTCTCCCCCTCCATTTTTTGTTGCACCATCATATCATTACTCAGATATAGCTTGTTTAACTCCTCTCTGGTGGTGAGCAATTCCTCTCTGATGCGACTGCAGCGATCCTCCTCCGAGCGTAGATTCATCTCCCTCAGTGAGCTATCCTGATTGAGGCGATCAACCTCGTTCTGCAGATACATCTTTTCATCCAGCAACATGTCAATATCCTTTTGATACTTTAAATTCTGCTTCTGCACCTTATCAAAGTCCCCTTGCAGAGCGTCCAGAGCATTGGCAACATCCCCCTTTTGTTTATCCAGGGACAACTTCTCCGTCTTCAGTGCATCGAAATGTTTCTGAAGACATTCGCGTTCCTGACAGGATTGCGAACATTGATTCTTGCAGACATCCAACTGGGCGATGGCTTCGCGCAGACGGCGTTCGAATTCGGAGACTTGCCCGTCGGCATTCTCGAGTTGCTTGCGCACGAGGTGGAATTGCTCGCGATTGGATTGTAACTTAACCTAACAATCACTTTATTAATACCTAACCTTATTGTTGCTCTATTAAATGTCTAAATACTAACCTGTAATTCGTGTATAACAGATTGGTGCTTGTGCAGGGCAGCCTGCACAGCTGAAATGGTAGACTCTGCGAAAGCTGTGGAAGTAAGAGTGCCACGTGCACTGCGTTTGGGGGATTTGAGAGCCTGAGGAATAGGCGTTGACGTACTGAGGTGTACATGGGAAGCGGAAAGGTCGGTGTTGGCATGAGGACCTTCTGCGTCCTGAATCAAGGCATGGGCGATGTCCCTAAGGGAGTTCTGAAGGAGATCAACTTCATCTTGGAGGCGCAACACCTGCGAAACGGATTGCTCTGCTTCGGAGCATCTGTCTTCCTGAAAACCATCATAATCATTTACATGTTGTGGTACTTGTCGTTACATTTTGGTCAAGTTACAAGGAGTTGGATTTCGTGATGGAGCTCTTGAATCTTGTCCTCTTTGCTGCGCAGGTCGGCCTTTTGACTTTCAAACTGTGACTTGATCAGCTCCAGTTGCGATTTCAATTCGACGTTTTCGAGGTTAAACGTTCTGGGTTCTGTCAGCTAAAAGACACAAACACCACAATCAAAGAGTAAACTTTTTTCTACACTACTAACGCTTAGCAATGATTCAGTTCGTGCGCTCCGCTCCAACTTGCCACATCCATAGGCAACATCCCTTGCGGAGGTCTCAATCTCGCCCTTGAGCTTCCCCAGATCCCTCTCGGTGGCACTCTGCACGTCCATGAACAATCTCTTAATAGACACAACATCCCTCCACAAGTTAAGCAAACGATTATGTTCGGTCGAATAGTAGTCATTGAACGCTTGCTCCTCGTCCTTCCACTCATCCTCTTTGAGCAGCATCTCCTCCCGCAGCTCTTCAAACTGATGCGTTAGCTTCTGGAGGTCATCAGTGAGGTCTTCGTTAGTCTGCTGGGACTCGTCGAGCTGCGCCCGGAGCTGGCGATTTTGTCCAACGAGCTTCTCACATTTACGACGCTCTTCCTCCAGCTTACTCAGCGCCAGCTCCAGATCGGTGATGCGCTCTTGATGCTGCTGATGTTGCTGGGTCTCGCGCATCTCGCGCAGATGCTGCTGGGCCTGTTCCAGGGCGGAACCGGGTGCAGCTGATGCTTGAGAAGTGTGCAGCGGTTCGGTGTGGATTTGCGATTCAAGGTCGGCGCAACGTTGCTTGTACTGAAGCACCTTTAAAATAAACATGAGCAGAGAATAGGGGTTTGCTTAGCCTTAGCCCTAAACGGTTCGGTTACTTTTGCTTGTAAACGGCTGACCAATGTGGCTTGGTTCTGCTGCGCTAGCCGATAGGTGTCCAAGCGCTTGCGGTACAGCGAAGCTTCGTCGTGAAGCCGCTGCCGCAGGTCGGTGTTCTGCTTGGCGAGGTCGTCGTCGCTGCTGGCGCCACCGTCGCCCGATGCTCTAAGGCGTGTACTTCCACTCTAAACATTATACCCATTTCACTTCATGTGTTTTAAAACGGCAACGTTTTGGATAGCTCTTACATCAGTTCGCGATTTAGTGCGTTGATACGACGCTGACGGTGCTGGCGTTCGGCGCATTCTGTCGGCCATCTTGGGCGCGTCCGGCTTTTTCAACGTTGGCTGCGCACAGGCACAAAAACGTGACAAGACTTAATGATAATAAACAATTTAATGAAAAAACTTTTTTGCATCTTATTTGCTTTTTAATGAATCTCATGATAGTCATGATAGTCATGATCGACATGCCATTCAACATATTCTAGGGCATCTGGAGGGGATCTGATGGGTTCCAGCGTTCTATATGGTTTGTAAAGCAATCAAAAGTTAAAAGCTGGAATCAAGATGAGCGTGCACGCGTTCGATGCAGGGCGGTAGGCCTAAAAGCACCTTGTGCTTCCGGGGGAGGGTGTGGGGGGAGGGCGCTGTGCCTGGCGGAGACATTCGCGTGTGCAGGACGATTTCCTCCGCTATGCCTCTACTAACTCCACCACCTCCACCACCTTAGAACCCTACTTCCTTATAAACTCGGCTCTTCCTTGCTTCTGTGTCGTTAGCCTATTTATCAACTTTGTTTGCACCGACATAAAAATATGTCAGTTACACTGTGCAGACTATTCATGTTAACTGTTAATTGATTAGTTATTTAGTATAATGAGTTGTGACTGTGAGCAATGAGCAAAGGTCCCACTGATGTCGGGATGTCGCAGACAGAGGAACTTTCCTCCATAAACCATACTTTTACCGTTTTATAACGACCCACGACTGCAACTGCTATCACACACAAACTCTTAGCTTTGAACAGTTGGAGTTTGATGTCATGTGCTGGTGTTGGATGTGTATTGAGTAGTAAAAGTGTGTAAATAAACATTTCGTCGTGGGGATTCCAAACGCGCCGATAATTCTTGGAAATCGGGCAATCAGACGTTCAAAGTACAGGCGCGATGAGAGAGTCACGGGTCGCGTGGGTCCACCGGGTCCAAGGAGTTCCATGCTCTTCCCCGACATTGCAGCCGATGTGCGACGTGCCAAGTGTGCCACACTTCCGAATTCCGAATTTATTGCGTCGCCGCAAATTCAGCTGGAGAGTGAGGAGTGATTCACACATAGATGCGCGTGCGATGGACTTTGCGCGCGCAAATGTCAGAAAAGTCAAGAATGTCAAGGCGTGTTTACCCGAAATGGCCGAAATTGGAATCGATGTCGGTGCACTTTGGCATCTGATGAGTCTGGCGCTCAGGCGCCCTCTTAATTAAGTCAGATCACATAACTATTGCTAAGCTGCGTCGCAGTACATTTATTATTTGGCAATTAATAATTTATTAATTACTCAAAGTTGCGTCTAGTCGGAGATGTCGAGCGGCTAATTAGGACGCTAGTCTACACTCCACATCCACACACGACACACGCATCGCGTTTGGTGTCAATTTTGGGTGCAAAGTCCATGCAAACGAGACGCCTACGTGATGCCTGATGCAAATGCACCGAAAAACTTATCGGGCTACAGAATCACGCAAACCGCCAATGCGCCAATTAATGGCCGTGTTATCTATGCGTAAAACTGTAAACATCTGCTGTGTTCCCCTAGTCCCTAGTCCTACTCCCTACTCCGTATTAAGGCTCATTTCTAGTCTGCGTTTAAACGCAATTTTTCTGCGTCAGTAACGCAAAAAGTCGCTTTTAAACGCACACTGATGTAAATGAGCCTTTATATCGTCTGCAAACATCTGTATGCAACCAAATATACGTGCATATGCAAATTGTGGCCTCAATTTCTATTTCTATTTATAAATGTAATGCAGGGTGCAATTCAAATCAATGCAAGCGTTGGTGGTGCAGGGTGCAGGGTGATGAGAAGAAAAATCACCCTTTCACGAAACTCACTCTCGGCATGGTTTCTTCTTCACTCTCAGTATCTTCGCGATTGCAACACCTTCTGATGGCAGTGTGTTTGGAGCTGGTTGGGCAGGAATGAGACGCGTCTGGGTGGCCGGCGCTCGACGTTCTGCCGGCGCCAGCCACCCCACCCTCGGTGCACCCCTCGAATAAGCTGTAACCATGACGAAGCCACCAGGCGTCGTCAACATGCGATGGCAAATAGAATGTGCTTCGCGAGCGCGCCACAAACAAGTTATCAATGCTATCATCCATTATTATCAATAGATAGAGATAACATTATGAAATGTAAACCGTATACCCAAAATCCGCGTAACATACCTTGAACTACCTAAATTACCTACATCCTACATACCAATCATTACCATTGTTATCACTGTTATCAGTAGGATCGAAACGGTCAATGTTTACTAGAGTTCAAGTGATTTGCCAGCCAGACGCAACAACACTCGAGATTTACAGAATTTTGCATTTTTTCTCTTATCACTTATATCTCACAAGGCTATTACTAAAAATTGGTGTAAACTGCTCAGAGTCTTCGATATGACTGAAACACCAAACACCTTGGGCAACATTTGCCGATTGCCGAGGTATATAGCAACAGCAATATTAATCATTTTGCTATTGTTAAGGGTGACAAGCTTTGTGTTCGTCCTGATTTCATCAGGGCACCATGAAAAAACACCACCGATCAAGACTAAATACATTAAATCATTATCGCTGTGGCGATTGGATTGGAAAAAGCATTTTGGAACGCATAAATATTATTCAATTGCACATTGCTGCACAGATCACAGCAGCACAGTTCCACAGTTTCGCTTTTTTTTCGGCGCTAGTGTCACGTATGTCAGAGGTTAGAGATGGTCAGATTGGTTCTTCTTTCCCACACCGCTATATCAACTTTTGGCGGCGACTTTTATATTCATATACGATTGAGGATTGAAACACGAAACAAATATTACTAATCAGTGTGCTTTAAAAATACAATCGCTACATTATCATGAATTAAATAATATAATCGCAACAATAATAAATTCAACATTATGTATACCGTGAATTAAGTATGAACCATATCTCACATATGCCTTCATGCAAAATGCATAAAAAAAACATATTTTTGTTTTGTCATGTGGACAGGGCATGTGTATACTTTTAAACTTTACACATGGTATATACAAATGATAATATATCGTATTATTATCAAATTACACAATTTATTTTGTGACAGTGTCTTGATTTACGTAGAAAAATATCAACTCGGAACGGCATAGTAACAAAAATGCAAAAAGTATTAAAATCGCGTGCGAAATTAATTTGACATTTTGCGATGCGATGCAAGTGTAACATGTGACATCGACATGCTGACATGCAATTGTCTTGGCGCAAGCTTTTCGTTTGTTTTCTGTTTTTTTTGCGCAATTCTTCTTACGATTACGATGATGATTGATTTCTCATCGCTGCGGCGCGGCGGCGATCGGGAGCAGTGTGCATATAACCCCGTCACCCGTGGCGATGGACCTATGCACTTTGTACCCCCCTTTAATCGCCCGCCTGCGTGCATCCTCTCCCAGCAGCCAACGAACCCGCCCATCAGCAGTTCTCGCATTATTTATATTTATGTGTGCGCGCACATGTTTGGGAATAATCCCGAGCGCCCGCTGAATTCCATCATGTAGTTCAGTGGGTGGGGTGGCGGTACCAGTCACCGGCGCATGTGGAGGCCTGGAAGCGCACCCCGCCGCCCCCGCCGCCCCCCCGATGTAAAAACATGCAAATGTGGAAAATCATGACTGGGCAAATGAATTATGCTCCCTGCCACTTTTCATGTTGTTTTATGCTTTTATGTTTTATATGCCTATTTGGCATCCAAAGGAATTGTTTTCCGAAACGCATATTAAAAAGAAACGAAATAGAACATTGACATACAATCGCGGTGGGGCACGTGCCGAAATGCAGGCACACCATGCTGTGCACAAATCATTCGGTGATTAATTATTTTTCAAGAGAGTGCACTTGTGATTATTTTAATTACGAAAATGAAGCAAAACAAAGTGCAAAAACAAGCAACCAAATATACACCAAGGTGTTTTGTCTAATACATAATTACACAAATGTAATAAATTTGAATGTTTGTGCATGATTTGTGTACGTGCTTTGGTTATTGGGTTTATCACTATCAGAGTATCAGAAATGTGCACGCCTCGTACTTACTAATTAGCCAGAAGCGCCACTAATTAAGTGCTGAAACTGTAAGCGAAATCGCAATTCGGAATCGTCCGGGAGCCCCGAAACGAGCAGATTAATCCGGGCATCCGGCAACAGGCGCACATTATCACCGCTCGAGTGTGATGCCAATTAATTGGCTATTACTTGTTACCATACCAAAGATTTCTATTCCCGAATGCACATTATATAATTTCGTGATCCCGGTCTGCTAATCTTTCTTATCCACCCTTACATCTGATCCCGAGCAGCAAAACACGGTTCTTCGCATGTTTCTTCGTAGGTCACGATCATGATCATGATATTCATGATCCATGAACAGAACAAGTACACAAGTACTTAATTGAATGATCACTTAATAAGCAAAGTGAACAAACGTTGAGTTGATTCATTGTCACGTTGTGGACAACACACTGGACAAGTTGCTTGGATTCGTAATCGAATTCGGAGCAAAAGAATGCTGTTCAGCTCCTCACTCCTCTTTGAGCATGAGAAGGAAAAACGCGTCTGTTCGCACTTACTTGATGGACAGGCTGAGCCAGTGGGAGTTTCTGCTATCTTTTCTTGAATCCACCAGTACTTACTGCAGACTTGACACTCCATTATCACTAATTTGATAATTTTAACTATTTATTTCACTGTGATTTTACTGTCTTGCATAATGGCGGACTAGACGACGCTGCCAAACACCTAAAAATAATGAAGAGCCGAGCCGGTACACACGGTGCACCAATAAAAATGCGTCGTGGTAATCATGTGACCACGCTAACCAATCAGAGCTCAGCATTCTGTACAAGCAGCGCTTGTGGTGACAGTAGCGCGCCGAGGAACTAAACAAAACACGATGTGGTCCGCTGCACTGTGCCTCTGGCGAGTGGCGCTCGCGGCAGGCATAATAGCACTTATTTGATGGACTGGATGAGCATCTAGGTGTTTCGGTTAATTTTTCTTGATTCCAGCAGCACTTACTGCACACTTGACACTCCATTATCACTAATTTTATGATTTTTACTATGGATTTCACTGTGATTTTCTGTTTTGTATAATGCTGGACTGGCGGACGCTGTCAAATACCTAAAAGTCATGTGACCGTGCTGGCCAATCAGTGCGCTGTATTCTGTACGAGCAGCGCTTGCGATGACAGTGGCGCGCCGAGGAACTAAACAAAACACGAAGTGGTCCGCTGCACTGTGCCTCTGGCGAGTGGCGCTCGCGGCAGGCATAATTGCACTTATTTGATGGACTGGATGAGCATCTAGGTGTTTCTGTTAATTTTTCTTGAATCCAGCAGCACTTACTGCACACTTGACACTCCATTATCACTCATTTTATGATTTTTACTATGGAATTCACTATGATTTTCTGTTTTGCATAAAGCTGGACTGGCGGACGCTGTCAAATACCTAAAAATGATGAACAGGCGAGGTGCACCAATAAAAATGCGCCGTGGTGATCATGTGACCGTGCTGGCCAATCAGTGCGCTGCATTCTGTTCGAGCAGCGCTTGCGGTGACAGTGGCGCTCCCAGGAACTAAACAAAACACGACGTGGTCCGCTGCGCTGTGCCTCTGGCGAGTAGCGTATACGACAGTCGTTCCGCCATTATTGCATCACACAACTTATTAATTTATAAATGATGTTGTAATAAAAGCTTGTGAGGCATCATACCCCTGTATCCCTGTATGTTTCTCTCAACTTGTGTTGTGTTTTGCGTTGTGTACATTTAATCCGATTCCACTGTTCCATAGTCAATTCGTATTATCGTTATATTTGCGTTGAGTGCTGAGACGATGCGCTGAGACAGTATTGAGAGTAGGGGGATTCCATAGTTCATAGTGCAATCGCACGCCGAATAAAAGCGACGCGCGCGTCTTGATAAACGCTATTCAATGTTCGCCCGCTCAGCTCAGCTCTCCCAAGTGACTTGATAGGTGCAGCCAGTTCGTGCCGTCGTTACAAGTTGTTGAAAGTGCTAACTGATAACAGTGCCTGTACAGTGTGTAAAATGCCCGCGTGCACATCGGAGAGCCTCACCGGCATGTGGCCCAGCAACGAGAGCCTCAACGCCTCCGGCAGCATCAGCTCCGGCTTCCACAGCCCCGGCTCACCGACCTCCATCTCGCCCATCTCCACCTCGCCGAACAACACTCTCAAGCGGCGAGTATTACGCCGCGCGTCCTCAGCCGGCTCCTCAATCATCCAAGAGCCGTTCGTGATACGCTCCGACTGCCGAGATTCGCGCAGTCAGAGCCCGCTGAACTTCCCCCCCGAAGAGGACGCGCCGCGCTCCCCATGGGTGGATCTCATCGGGTGGTACCCGCTGTTTCTGCTGAAAGTGGCCAAGGCAATGGTGGTTGCAATACTGCCGGCCACCTGGAAGCAGCTGGTGTTCGCCATCCCAATGTTCTGGATCTCCATGTGGGTCTGGTGCTTCTGGCAAGTGATTCAGCTCCCTTTGAACATCTTCAAATTCGCGCTGAGTCTTCTCCTTGCATCCCCCTCGGAGCGCAGCAGAAAGAAACGCACCGTCTTGATATCCGGCGGAAGTACAATCCAGGCGTTGCATCTAGCACGGAATTTCTATTCAGCCGGCGCACGTGTCATCGTCTGCGAGGTCGAGGGGCAGTTTGCCCTCGCGAGGTTCTCAACAGCAGTGAGTCGCTTCTACACAGTACCGCGGCCCAACGGCGAGAAGCAACAGAACTACGTGCGCGCCCTCTGTGAGATAGTCAACCAGGAGAACGCCGTGTACTATGTGCCCGTAAGTGCGGCGACGCCAGCATACTTCGATGCAGTGGCCAAGCCACACTTGGAGCTCCTCGGCTGCACCTGCTTCTGTCCAGGCATCAAAGAAGTGCGCGCCTTGGACGACATCCTAGAGGTGTACAAGCGCTGCCAAAAGAACGCCATCGCAACGCCAGTCTATCACACCCTCACATGCAAGGAGGACATTGGCACACTATACGATCAAGGCGTCATTCGCCCCGAACACAACTTTGTCATGTCCATGGCCGGCGCTTGCGGTATCCGGGAGCGTTCCAAGGTCATCTTGCCGCCGTGCAAGAACCAACTGCGGCAGCTACGCTTCCCGGCGGATATCTCCGAGCAACGGCCATGGGTAGCCGTGCAGGACATCGAGGGCGATCACTTCGTCACCTGCACCACCATCAAAGAGTCCAAGGTCATCGCCAATGTCACCTGCCGTCTGGACAAGCACAATAACGGTCTCATTCCCATCGAGAGCGCCGACATCGACACCTGGCTCCGCCATTTCGTCGCTCAGCTGCGTCTCCTGCGTCCGATCACAGGGCACGTTAGCTTTCAGCTGGTGCGCAATGCAGACGCACAAATACTACCCTTAAATGCCAGGGTGGGGGTGTCACTGCCCTACATCTGCTATACCAGCGTCCATCCGCGTCTGCTGTGGAAACCGTGCAAGCACTTCAATCGGCAGAACTCCGGCCCGCTGGTGCAGGAGACCGGCCGCCATTATATGCCCGAGACCGTTCTCGACGCCATTAAGCATCCCAGCGTGGAGGCGGTCACGCGGCTCGTCGGCACTGTGCTGGATAAACGCGAGGCCCTCTTCGCCGTGTGGGATCCGCTGCCCTACTGCGCCTACTATCACATGCAGCTGCCATTCCGCAACTTCCTGGGGCTGCTGCGACGGACGCAGGGCACCTTCCCAACGCCCATGACAGCCGCCGTCAACTAATCTCCCCACATATCTCATCAGTAGGAGAGAGAACAATAGCCTGTAATTATTCGCGTGAATGTGCAGCAGTGTGGCTGTGGCTTTAAACTTATGGCGATGGCGGATTCGCGGTTAGTTTCTTACACAGTGTTGCCAACAGAAAGTCACTAGATTTTGCGCATGCGCAAATGTCATTATTACTAAAATTACTAAAACTAGGGAAAAATTCACCGTGTTGGCAACACTGTGCTTACACTCTTTCTACATTCAACACCTACACCACCCCAGGATGATGGGTGTGCTTGTGTGCGCGTGCGCACAAGTTGTTTGTTAAATGATTATTCATTTCTCTTGCATGTGGTACCAAGTATCACATGTATATGTATAAATTATAACTTATCGGCGCGGGGCGCGGTTATCGCGCCATGCGCGCGCCGCCATCTTATCATTTGCTCATTTGCTCATTACTTGTCTCTCTTTCACATGTGAAATGCACACAGCGCGAGCGCCCGCCAACTTATTTATTATACTCTTTTCTCTTTATATATATTTTAAGCACTATTAATAATATTGTATATTATTATTGACTTTTCTACTCTATTATAAATAACGATGATCGCAATTGGTTGCCAGTTGCCACATATTTGACCTCTTGCTCTTGTCACAGTCACAAGTGTGTGCCCTCCCGAATATATCAAAAACCAACACACGTTTCTTGTCTGAGTCTGGGAATTGATAAAAAACACATCAATTCTTGCAAGTTGCAAGTACGACTCTGGCAGTTCACTCGATGAGTTCACGATGTGTTTACAACGCAATTGCTTAATACTTGAAAAACACACATTTTGTTAATAACAAAATATCGTGTTTGCGACTGTTTGTGAACTAGTTTACTCTTTCACTTTTTGTGCTCACTGACGCAGGTAACCTCATGCTTACATCACCTTTAATTTAATCTGCGTCAATTAAGATATGTCTCATATATCTTTTTTTTTGCGCTATAAAATTAATAATTACAATATTTACGTAATTTTAGTACAACTAGCGCCATCTCTTAACATTTGCACATATTTTTTGTATGTAGCGTCACCTGGGTTGAAAACAGCAAACTAAGTTTGCAAAACAGAAAACACAAGTCTCATGTAAATAATTTTCTTCGATTTGCATTAAATAAGTGCATTTCCACGCTACAAATCTTCATAACTAACTGATAATCATTGAATGCACGTGCAATTTATCCCAGGAGACGTGTTTCTATAAAATAAGTGTCAATAAAGTGCGAATCAGTGCAAAAACGCAAATTTACAATGTACAGGTTAAAAACAACATGCATTTGCTTCGCTCTTTCGCTGATAAACAAACATCAACTTACATCAATTATTTATCTGCCTGAATTGGCCTCAAATTGATTAACACCATATTTATAGCCGAAACCACGCACTGCAACAATCGGACGCGTCTTCGCACCAGCACAATACAAACAAAGACATTTGGTTCTGCTCAAAAGACGATATAACCTTCAAATACAACCTTGAACTTTTCAACACTTTTAGACACTTTAAAACACCGAAAAAACTTCAATCAAAATTAATATGATTCCACACATGCAAATAACTAAACTAGTAGACCCCATAACCAACGGCTTAAGTGATAATAACATCGATCATAAACAATTGCAATGTAATTTTGAAAAGTATACAAAGCATGTGAACACATTGCCCAAGTCAGCAGTGCAGTTTGCATTGCCTATTCTAGTCTCGCCTTTTTTCGCCCTGCATGCCAGGACAGACGTGCTTCGGAAGTTCAGTGAGGACATGAAGATATCTATTGTGAATACCCTGAAATCTATATTATGTAAAGGCAAAATTGATAATAAGAAAGGATTCAATTTGCTGTTTGAATTTTTGCTGGTGCAAATTGTTGATTCTAAAACTGGTAAGATGAAGCCTTGAAGCTGGAAAGAAGAATTATTTTAATGTGCTGATCTTCTGATTTCTTTCATATCTAAATAGGAGTGGCACTTTCTGAGGAACACAAATTATCAATCTTCCTGTGTTTTGAGGCGCTGTTTGATTCAATGTCCTGGGATTTGTTCCCTGTAATCTATACAAAAGAACATTGTCCCAAACTAGACATCTTCCTGCATCAATGTATGATAGCCTTAAAACACGACGCCAATAAACAACTGCGATTCTCAGCCGTTGAATGCATGATGAAAACTGCCAAAGTTGACGATGTATCCGATCCGGATGATGTGGTGATATTATCGCAGATTTCGGAGATTTTCATTAAATATCTGCCTGGCATTGCAGCGCGATTGATTGTCATTGCTGTGGATGACGAGAAGTGTGGACAGCAGATAGTTGCACAATGTGTGAAAGCGTGGGCGCGACTCGTCAGCATGTTGATGAGGAATTATAATTCTGCAACAGAAATGAAACGATTGGAGGATTTACTCGCCGAAGATAAGGCGTTGGAGACTGGGCGTGAGGTGCATGATAAGAAGTTGGCGCTGTGTGCGCAGGTGTTGATGAAGCTCACAGCGTATGATCATCCTGCAGTGAAGCGACAACTCGCTGAAAGTTCAAAACTATTAATTGACACGTGTTTTGAGTAGGTTTGAGTAGGTTTTAAGGTCGCTGCACGATTGCCCGTAAAGGAGAATGAAAACTGAATTCTGGCTTTCGATTCGTTGAATTTACGTTCACGGGCAGTTGTGCAGCGGCCTTTAAAGATAATATGCTAATACATGCACAATTTTAGGACTTTACCCTCGATGATCGCGAAACTCATCGAAATTCTTATTGTACTCTCTGAGGATTCGTACCAGGAGGTGTGTGACATTGCAGTGGAAGCTTTGCAACGTGTCACTGTGAATTTAACCGAAGAA
>JARJDQ010016701.1:0-14472 GCA_030264215.1 Geostiba sp. GC000077 | reverse complement strand
TTTATATGTATATGTGCTTGCGACAATTTCCATTATCTAAATGTTCCATCTATATTTAATTTTAGCTTTCCGGGTTTAGCATAGTTTTCGTTGAAAGTGAAATAACTTAGAGTTAAAGCTCCCTGTATATTGTATTTTTAATTATAAATACTAACTAGGGAGATGTTTTCCGTGTCTAGCTTATTTCAGCTCTGTACCACAATCAATCTTTGCCAAACCTGCACGATACCATCAAAAAGAGCAATCTTTATCTGGCGCTGTTAAATGTACCGAGATTTTGATGCCAAAGTATGAAATAATGTCAAAAATATGACTGGACTATTGCTACTGCTGGTATGTAGTTTTGTTTAAAGTGATTTTTGACTTTCCAAAAAACGTTTTACAATGATTGTGTATTGTGTGTTTAAGGACTCACAATGAAATTAGAAACTGAAAGGTTGATTAACTATATTGCACCAGCATGGACCATGATAATACACAAGTCGCAGGGTGGTACGTTTGATAAGATTGTTTAAAAGTACTAGTACTAACGGTTTTTATATTAATGTGCGTGTAACACACGACACATGATTGCTGACTGCTTAGGGATCACGTTGACTTCGATTCTGAGAGAGGGGGTGTCACCAACCCCTCTACCAACCTCTCTACATCTGTAACCGTGTGTACGTGTGCAATATGTTGGGCTCACCCTTGGTCCCTCAGTAACAACAGCGCAACGCTCATTTTCCACCCTTACCCTTACAGCCTTACACCCCTTACCCACTCTGTCTTCTCACCATCCTCCTCCCCTTCTGACGGTCACATGCAGCGTTGGAAAATATTACACCGTCGTTGTCGTCATGTTGCACCCCGCCGAAATGCCCCGCAGGACTCCAGGGGTGCTTCACGGGCGCGCGCGAACATGACGAACTTAATTAACCCCCCCCCCTCCCGCCAACCCCACGCGCCGCATTCATCTCGCGTCGGTATTTTTGCGCAGCGCTGTATTAAATTACTTATTTTTATGCTGACGATGCTCACTGCTCACCTTTCGCCTGCGCTGCAACTCTGCAACTCTGCAGCGCATTGCGGTGCTTTTGTAGATTTAATAAATTAATACCACCAGGATCCACATTTTTGCGGCCAGCTTTGAATATGAAATGATTCGCGATCAATTTGTCGTCGCGGTGTGCAGGTGCATGCATAAAACAGCGCAAATGTATTTAGGTAAGCAATGGGCGATGGGTTATGGTAATGGCGCCGGATGTGGCGGCGGCGGCGGCGGCGGCGGCAGCGGCGCATTCGCATTAATAAACGCTACTTTATTGCCGTTTATTGTGGGATTCATAAAAGGCAGAATTATTGGCGTGCACATCTCGTCGAGATATAGCACATCAATAACGACTAACCACCCTTAGCGGTGAAATTATTACATCTCTCAATTTATGTACAAATTTACCAAGCCACAATCACCACATCACAGCATGTGGAGAGAAGGTTCAATCAGTAAAATTATTTTTCTATTCATTTCTAATCCATCCATAGAACGCACATGTGCACCCTCTGAAAGTGTAGTCATTTCACGCCCAGATTGCAATTTCGTACATGTGGGACACCGAAATATAAGGGAGATCGTGACTTTTGCGCGGCGATTCACCCTGTTCACCCTCCAGAAAACTAGCATTCTGACATTCTACATTCTCCATCACTCCAATTTGGACAGCCAAGTGAAAAAATAGCAAGCACGTATAACGGTATAACTTTTGCTTTGACTGCGTGTCAAGGGTGGAAAAAATGAAAGACTTATTGAAGATGACTGCACGTGACATCCCTGACAGATATTACAATCGTTAGTAACGAGCTTTTAATGTCGTTCATGTCGATTCTTTATTCTTTAATAAAATTAATGTTTGATTTATTTCTTGCTAGTTTAATAAATTTGTTTTCCTTTTAGTGCAGGCAGTTTTTTATGTTGAGGTATTTTGATCATTTATCATTTAGTATTTACTTGATGGACAATATGGATAAAAGTGGACAAACAAATCAATGTTTGCATTACTTAAAGTTAGGCAATACATTATGCGATTATGCCGTTTAAGCTAACCTCCTAAGACTCCTAACCTAAAACATACTCTGGGTTATTTTAGTAGTGCAAACAATTTTCTCAAAACTTGTTATTTTTTTCCTGTTGATTATCTCTGATTAATATACCAGTCTAGATTCTGAATAATAGAAAAACTTATTTTTACCTTTTGACTGTGACTGTGGACGACGTCAACATGACGCTGGATTTAATCACAGTTTTTATTACTAGATTAAACCCACACTCATGTACGAAACAGAGGCGAAAAAAACTAATTTTGTTTGTGATTGCGTCAGGCACGAGCGCGATGGGGTTAATACGCAGTTATATCAAAGTCATGCACGTAATACGCACACATTAAATATTCTATTAATGCAATAGTCGTGTTCACGAAATTATTTCCAACACGGCCGCACCACACCGCAACTACCCCTTTTACAGTTTACACAGCATGCTATTACTCATGTGTGTGCGCCCTGCGCCAGAGTCTCGGGCTGTTCGGGGGGTGCAATTTCACCACAGTGGACGAGCGATCGTGCCGTTTGCTTGGTTTCTCTGAAATTTTAGTATTATTTGTGTGCGTGCGGATCGTGTGTCATTTACAAAAAGGGCAGTGTGTTGCCAAACGCCGCGTGAGCATATGGGGGTTGTTGTTGTTGGTGTTACATGGAGTGTACTCGTGCGCATCGATGACACCAATTTTTAAACGCCATTGCTATTACATGCATTGCACTAGGGGTCAGTTTAGTCATACGTTCCTAAGGGGATTGTGGAATCAATATGCGTGACACGTTTTTGTAATTACTTAGGTAAAAACGAAGAGTTGAAAAAGACTTTTTTTACTAAACGCTCAATAACTCAAATATGAGAATAGATATAATTATGAAATTAACGTCATAGGAAAGAACGTAAAATTTCATTTAATTTGATATATTTCACAATGCATGTAAGATACTCATTGTCGAGAGAACCAAAATTTAGTTTGAAAAAATAATTAGTAATTTTCAATTAACAATAACTCATAAAATTACATAATTGTGATATAAAATTTTCATCGTGGTAAGATGGAAAATTTTATGCCCTTTCCATTGATGCTATTGCATGTTCAAAAAGTTAACAAATGCATTATGTAATCATCAAAAGTAACATCAAAAACACGTCTCTAAAATAATGTGGAGGCGCCGGGAGACGCATTTTGCAATTTTTTAAACCTCGTCTTTGTGGGAATTAGTTACGAATAAAAACCTATTTCTCCTGTACTCTAAAGTCGTAATGAATGATTTAAACGCGTATTGCGCAAATAATAAATCATATGATTATTCAAATGTAAATTTCCTGATGTAATGTTGATTTATCCCCTAAAATGTAGCTAAAATTTGAAATTTCAAACACGAAATGTCGTTTATTCAAATGCGACCGGGCCCTCGCCCTGTCGACGCCGCCGCTGTCGATGGCCGAATGTATAATGTTGATATAACAATTCGGATGGGGTAGGCGCTGCGCTCCCCCCGGTATCCTGTTGTCCCAGCGCCCACTGTCCACATCATCATCATACGAAACGAAATATCACGCCGGTTTGGACTAATCGGATGTGCGCGTCGTCTGTGCGAACGCCGGGGCATAATCAAACATTTCCCTCCCCCGCACGCCGCATTATACGGCTTATAATTATAACGCAGGCATCGTGGAGGATCGCAATCGAAGGGGGAGGAGGGAGGCAGCGCCAGCGCCAGCGCCGGATGCGAGAGTGGACCTAATGTGATAACGGCACGACGCGGCGCCAGGTGCCAAGTCGATATCACGCAGCCAAACGCGACTGCCATGCATGTATGCATGCTTCCACCCTATCCCACCCTCCACATCAGACGCAAAATCATCCCAAATGGCATAACTTGAAGCCGGGCGTGGGAGCGAGAGCAAACACCCCGCGGGCTGTGGCCGCGAATGAGAGCACCCTCTCTCGCACGTATTGAGTTCGTCTAATATTTGCGTTGCGTCGATCGTGTAATTTCCATTCGCCCGTTTCGATTTCTACTTGCTTTTGGGAAATTCGCCCATGCCACGCCAACTCCGCACATACAGAGTGTCATAAAAACACTCAAGTCGTCAGCATTCATTATGAAATGTACCTTTGCACAAAAAAAAAAGTAATTACTGTCGGTAATAAAAATTCCACTCTCTGAAAAAATAACTTCGCTAATGGTAAAATATTAAATTACTCAGCGCGGGCGGCCATTAACGCAGGAGGCAGGAGCAGAGAAGACGCACATTCGAATTGGAATAAATTACGACGGTCTTTTTGCCAACTTAGATTATCCTTCATTATCCCCATCGAGAGGGGTGGTGGTGGGTACGGCTGGCTTTCACTTTCATTTTCATCCACCCCGCCCGACGATATTAACTGTAAAAGCGGATTCAATTTTATCGTTCTTTTTTTTCTGCACTCGTCCTTTCGACATCCTCCGCGTGTCGAGTGTGCATGTAATTTGTAATATTTACTCCGCATGCTTCCTTTTTGCCGCTGCCGCTGCTTCTGAACGGCGGCGGGTAATGAAAACCCATCCACCCATCGGGCTGTGATGCGGCATGAACGCTTATTACGTTTTTCAAAAAGTATATCCTGCGCTCGTATTTAATTTTCGTTTTCAATTAGACGAGCCGAGACACTCGTATAACTTACAGCCGGGGGGATGTTGCGATGATTTTAATATTCCTGCAAAGGACATCCTACATGGATAATCTTTTTTTATGCATTTGCGGTGGGCGCTACATTAAAGGTAATGTTGCTCATTGCTCATAATAAAAAAATAGGTACACTTTATGGGCTGTGGGCTAGTGTAGATAAACAATAATAAATGTATGTAGCGACGTTTCTTATTTGCCGCGGTAGTAAATGCGTGCTCGCGCATAAACTGACCTTCATAAAAGAATAATTAGTAATCAAGCGCACGACCTGCTTTTTCACTCGCGCCACCAGTGTGCACTTTTCCCCTCACTTTAACGACTTGCAAAGGTAGTTTACGCAGTTAATTTAAAAATGTAGGATTTATTTAATCCACATTAAATCAACCAACTAAACGAAATAAGAACGCGCAAGAAAATCGCAACTTTTGCATAGATAAATATTGCGAATGCAAATAATCGCATTAGCCTTTTCAATTGCCGAACGAAGTGCGGGACATGTTCCACATGTTTGGAGGGCGCGAACGCTCAGGTGCGCGTTGTCTAAACATTCGCAGCGAGTGTGCGAAAGCACACTGCCAAGTGTTGTTTTAATTAGCAAAGTTCCCCGGCACGCGTCATTGAACGCAGGTTCAACCATATGCTGCGTTCAAATTCAGCAAATTCAGCAGATGTATCCAATCGGACATCGGTGCGCCAAACAATAACATCCGCTAGAGGGCTATAGTGAATGAACCCAACAGGACAGCAGGAGCCATCAAATTTGACTACATATTAAAATTAGCTATGCATAAAATTTGTGTACATTCGAATATCATGCATTTAAACATTGCAAAATTCTATATTCAATATATTTATACACAATGTGCAATGTTGGAATTATTAAATCATATGTGCAGTAGTCGTTGAGTAGGTTCAAAACGGTGATAAACAACATAATTTGAAGCAATTGTGAATCGAAACAAAGCAGATTCACTTACCTGGCTATGCTTTTTCTTTTAGCTTAACGTCACCAAGCTGTCCCAATACCTATAATGTTGTTGAATTTTCAATCTTTGTTATAAATAAATCTATAGTTATAATCATAACTTAATCAATTTCACTCTGTGTAATACCGTGATATACCGTTATCGAGTTATACGCAATCTAATTAAAAATACTAAATTTCGGCTGTGCTCTTAACGCAAAGCCAATCTAACGGTTTTTTTTTTTTTTTAAGTTTTACGAGCTGTCTATATGAACGAAAAATGCGATCGAGCAATCCATTGCTCGTAAACATTTGAAGCGCTCACAAATCGAAATTAATTGCCTTGATGGACATGCCCGATTCAATGGGATATTTGGACATAATGGTACAGTTTGTCAACCATGTTAATGACTATTCTCTATCAATTATTTCAATATGATTCGATTTGATCACAAAAACGAATTAAAATTCTCTTTAGTTTGACTAACATTTATACCTGCTGAGCCTTGCGTTCTGCGTTCTATACGCTTCCATGTAATTACATTTTTTTCTGATGGATTTTACGTGTTTAGGTTTACTTTATGTGGAATTGTCAACGTCACTCTTTACTTCATTCGGCCTGGTTAAACGATAACTCATCAAGGAACGTCATTAAGTAATACAAACACACATCAATGTTTTATCACTTCTGCTGGCCGACGGCGGTGTATATTTTTCCATGTCTTCGAGTGGCTGAGTGTGTTATCATCATAACGCCGCGCCGCTGTGTGTACGCCTATATTTTATGCTCGCCGCTGGTCTTTTCCATTTTGTGTCCGTACAAACATTCCAGCGAATACCAACACGTCATTTTCCTCATCCCTTTCGTATATCGGACGTAAGTTGTGCGGCTAGAAACTCGAGGCTTTCTACGCAAGTCGCATACATGGCTTTCATATCAAATTAGTGCCTAATGTTGTTTGTTATGCTATTTACTAAACGTCCAAAGCTAATAAATTAGCTACCAATGGTGAAATACAAACATTCATAACGAGGAACCACATTTACAAACGCATAACTTTTTTTTTCAACGCACAGTTATTTATTGCACTTCTAGAAGAGCTTTGTTTTCTTTGTTTAAACAAAAGATAACTATTGATTTTAGGTTAGTGGTTAGATGTTGTTAACTGCCCTGTAGAGTACCTATATACAAGTTTGTGATAAAGTAAAACAGGTTGACCACTGTCGCTGCCAGCACATAATAAAATCTATATTAAGTCAATAAACAAGCGTTCGCTTAGGGACCGGCTTGGCGGCGGCGGTGTGCGGTCCAAGTTTCGTAATTAACCTAAAAGTATGAAAGCGTTATTTACGACTCACTTAGAGGTGGCCGACTATTAAATGTTTATAGCGGTTGTTTAATGAATTTCAGCGCGCATGCAATCATTGAACGTAATGAAATACGAAAAAGAAATAAATGGAAATGAAGAAATTTGCGGCGTATTGGACTTTTGATCCCCGATGGTGATAAATTTAGTATGAGGGTATTATGAGACAACTGGGGAAAGATGATGACATATGATATGGCAGTGTTATTAACTTTAATATAGTTTAATATAGTTCGCAATTTACTATTAATACAGGAGAAATAGTTTTTTAGGTGGAAAACTAATTCTCACAAAGACGGGGTTGGAATGTTTTAGTTCGTCGATAGTACCTTTTTGACATACTAAAAGTCATTTAACTTTCAAACATTCGTCTCTCGGCGCCTCCACCAACGTGTTTTTGGTGATACATTTGTTGATTGTGTAATGAATTTGTTAACATTTCGTACATACAATGGCATCGTTGGAAAGGCCATGAGATTTGACATCTTATCACGATATGTTATTTCCAATTCAGCAAGTTTATGAGTTATTGTTCATCAAAAATTGCCAATTATTTTTTCAAAATAAATGATTGGTATTTATTTGATTGTTATTGCTTCTTATATGCACTTAGAAATATATCATTTTGAAGGAAATTTTACACTCTTTCCAATGATATTAATTTTATTATTGTGGTTCTTTTCATTCTTGAGTTTTTGGGTGTTTATTACAAAAATCACTTTGAATACAAAAAAACCTATTTCTCCTGTACTAATATGAAAACTAATACTTTTATTGTGTTTTCTTTAGGCTTTAATGTCGTTTTATGCCCATTGTTCATTATTCAATGTTGACTCATGAATGTCTTCTGCCGCCACCGCAATAGTTCATACCGGCATGGGGGGTGTGGTAAAACTTGGCGAGCGTCGAGAGATTATAACGTTGCTCTGCGGTCGCCGAATGGCGAAACGCGAGCATCTTGATCCATATATTATGCGCGATTATATCATTTTAATTCAAACGCCCCCTTCAGCAGCGTTCTGCGAACGTTTGCACTTTAAGCGTTTACCTTACACTAGAAATGCCCTAACCACCCCACGGTGTCGTGTGTTTGCACAGTTGGTTAAGGCACCCCGCGAATCAACACCGCGTAAATTCCGACATCAGCATTGTTACAAAATTATGTGCCACACAGAGCAAAACTGCAAACATAACCTCAACAGTAATTTTAACATTTCCATGCAGATATAATATTGGAATTTGTTACCTTTTATATACTCTGTGTTGGCGGGGCACTCGAAATATTTCAATATACAGCTTTCAGCTTTCGCATCGGTTTCGGTTTCGGGGTTCAAACATTGTTTACATGCAGTTTGTGAAAACCTCAATGTACAACACATGTGTGCGCTGGGATAAGGGGTGCAATTTGAGATCCACGCCCGCGCTACACAGGGATACAATGCAAAAGGATAAGGACAACTTGCGAAGCATGCGGACGGTATGCCTGTCGAATTTCATCGGCGGCGGCGGCAAAGTTCTGTCCGATGCGCCGGACCAATTTAATCAAGCCCCTAAGTGGACCCGTATTAACTAGCGTGGGGTAATTTTACTTTATTCCCTTATTCCCGCGTAATAACAAAGTGATTTCAACTGATTCTCACATTTTCACAGTATCGTACAAATTAAAACAATTCGAATATTTTAACTACCATCTATATGTGGTTACAAAAGTGTTTCGACACTTGAAACTTTTTGGCGAGTTCTTGTGTTTCTCTATAGTTAATTGTGTGGAATTCTGGGGAACTTGTAGTGGGGAAAAGCAAACGCATTAAACTAATACGAGCGTGGGTGGCCGTGTTGAAAGTTTCCCAAACTCAAAAGCCCAAAGCTCAATGCGCAATGCTCAAAGACTCGTCAAAGGTCGTTAAAACCCTAAAGCAGTACAGTAGATGAGAGCAATTTTTTTTTAATAAACGCTTAATAACTCAAAAATCAAAACAACCATAATTATGAAATTAGCACAATTGGGAAGAGCGTGAAATTTCCTTTAATTTGATATACTTCACAGTCCATTTAAGATGCAAAAACAATCAAATACAAAGCGCTAATTGGCAAGAGAAACAAAAATCTATTTTGAAAAAATGATTGGCCATTCTCAATTAGCAATAACTCATAAACTTACATAATTGTGAAATAAATTTTCATTATGGTAAGTTGGCAAATTTCATGCTCTTTCCAGTGATGGAATTGTATGTACAAAATGTTAACAAATTCATTATGTAATCAACAAATGTATCGCACGTCCGTAAAATAAAAATATTCGTGGAGGCGCCGGGAGACGAATCTCCAACTTTGTGCAAAAAAATCATTTTGAATACTCAGATTTTTTTAGACTTTTAGAATGTCAAAATTAAACCATTAACGAACGAAAAAAACTCAAACTCCGTCTTTGTGGGAATTAGTTCCTGTACGAATTATGTATTTTAACATTTTACTCCACATATCAAAAAAAAATAGCCACAAAGTTTACCAAGCAAGCAATTTGCAGCGATTAAACTTGCAGATGATCTCGTTGACTTGTTCCCGAGGTGAGGTGTGAGGGATGGCAGCTGCAAGTGGGGTGGTAGGTGGGGTGGCTAATGCATAAACCGAGGTACTTATCTTCTCTGCTCGTCTTTGCCTGAAATAAACTATTGATTAATGCATTTAGAACAGCCGCTAGCCGAAGCATGAACACAAACTAGTTGGCAAAATCTATTATGTTGTCCAGGCGGCGACCTCCGTATTCCCCCTGCCCACCCCCCGAGATGCCGCAATATTCAATTACAAATAGTTCGACAGATCATGATAAGCGGGCCGTAATAACTTTGTGCAACTATTGCACAGAGCAAGAAACCTATAGCATTTCCAAATTTCCATTCATTTACAAATTTACATACACGCTCCAATTGATAAGCAAAAGATTGACGCCAGTTAAAAATTGCCCGGCGCCTCCACATTGCCTTAATAAAAAAAATTAAGCCAATATAATTTGATTATATTTTTATGTGGCGCGTGAGACAAGCAAATTTTCATCTCAATAAAATCTAATTTATATCCGCAAAAGTTATATTAGTTGTTTTTGCGGAGAGTAGCCAGTGCAGAGCGAACTTTTATGGATTATTACACAGTTGGGACGATACGAAATTATTCATTCGTAATTTAAAAACGAAACTTCTCGCCCCCTTTTTCTACCCCCCAAAGTCTGTCTGCTGCGCTATGGCGACTCGCGGTGCGACGCGAACAAGAAGTTTCGCATCGCAGCTCGGTGGCGTTGGCAGACGCGGCGCGACATCGTAAATCGAGAGTAAAAAATTAAAGTATTTTATAACATTGTTTACGCGTGCTGCGGCCGAAGAGAAGGACGATGAGGGGGCACAAACTTCACAGCCCGAAACTTTCACAATAAGCACTTCATTTTTTCGCATCCGCCCATCCGCACATCCTTTCGCCAAGCCTACGCAGGATATCAGCATTTCTGTTTCTACGATTTTCCTTCGCAGTTTGTCGCCGCGCCGAGGGCGAAAGAAAAAGCGGCGTGAATGTTCGCGTGTGAGTGGCGAGCGCTCATAATTTTAAAACCGCGACAACAATTTTTTTCCCCGCTTTATCCGCCCGTTTTTCCGTGCGATGGCGTTGTGACATTGTGCGGAAAACGTTTGGCATCAACGCCTCGGTCTTGTCGCGCGGTCTTCAGTTTTATACGACTTCCTGTCACACATCTACCGAGTGCGCACAGAGGGAAAAAAACTAGGCGTGATTTTAAACACTAGCATGTGGTTGGACTTGGGGAAGAGCTGGAAAAAAACTAGTGGCAGTTTGTGCACAGCGGGTGATATATCGACGCGCGCGGCGAGAATTATTTTCCCTCGGCGCGTGAACACACACATCACATTCGCGCGGCGCATAAACGAATAAATTTCGGAGGCGGTGGGAGGCGGGCGGCGCGGCGCTTTATTCGACCTGCGGGTGCGGTTTGCGCGCCTCTATTTTCGGCGCTCTCGCGCGCAAAACACGAACGAAAACGAATGTTGCGCTAACTGCTTAATCCGTAGATTACGCCGTGCAAGGCGAGCATGTTTACAACCGGTGCGGCAGAGTAACACACATCGTGGATAACCCAGAATTCTTGAATTCGGCAATACCATCGCCTGCTCTGGGGAATTTTAACATTCTTATAATTTAAAATTAGCGGCGTAAATTTTATTTCGCACTTTTACTGCGAGTTTAAAAACGAGAAAGAACTGGAATCTAATTTTTGGCTATAAAAAAAATCCAGTCATAAAAATACGAATTTAATCAAGAATTATTGTCATATTACAAAAACAACAAAGTAGAAATTAGCAGGGGTGCATTATTAAAATCTTTATTACTTCATTTTGCCCGGCGCCTCCACAGCCTCAAAAAAATGATTTATTTTATTAATGAGAAGCCGAGAGAGAAAAATCCGACGTGAAACACGCATCCTTACTTAATTTCTTAGCATTTGCTGCTTGCTGTTGTATATACGCTTCCGCAGGAGGATTCAATATTCAAGCCTCGGAGATCATTGCCGTCGAGATTATTCCATCCTTGCGAGTCCTGGGGATCTCCGCCCGGGGAGCCTGGGGAGCGAGAGCGCCTAATAATCCTTGTCGATGTCGGATTTGAATCTTTCTGCTGCCCGGGACTGTAAGCCGCTCTTCGGCAGGATGCAGTCTCGGTCTGAGTCGCTGTCGTGCGCACATTCGTCCTGAAGTTGAAATACTATCACGGCTCGCATTGTGTGTGAGTGCGCCACGCGAAGAGGAAATGTTGCGGCCGACGCCGACACAACCGGCAGGCGGCAGGCGGCGGCGATAAGCCGCTTAGGACTGCATCGAAACATTGACAAGAAATGTGCGCGCGTGGATTCGATCCGCACGGACACCTTTCGTGAGCTGCGCTATATAATATAAAATGCGGAAAATGCAAGGATTACATTGGACACCCACCCGTCTTACGACGGTGAGGCAGCCACAAATTTATTTGTTTCGAAGTAAAGTAAATTTGAATATAATAATCTCGCGCAGGGCATTTAATATTTATTCATTATTAATATTCACATAGTTCCCGCATGGACAGCATCCATAATATGACGCACCATAAAAGTTAAATAATAGAACGCATAAATTTTTATGATTTATGCACGCAATCATAATCCCACCAAAAATTTATTCATTTGTGCATTCAATAAACATTAATAATAAATTGCCATTCAATCACGCAGGAGCCAAAATGTGCACAGTAGTCATTTTATTTATTGACTTTAATTTTATAATTTCACAAGCGTCTAAAAATTATATTAATTTATGATGGAATTCAATGTTGGCAACCTTGGTGGATTTTTTGCCCTTCGACAAGGACAATCCATAACGTTTTAATTGAGTTGGATAGAAAATAAAATTTAATTAAATATGTAAATGGCAGGGGCGTGTAATTTTATTCATGGCCGGGATGGTGGAGGCGCACGGCAGTTAATTAAATAATAATCGAAAATTCAAAATACACGACCGATAGACGTGACGGGCGGAAACAAGTTACGACCGCTTCCGACGTACAGGGTAGGTTTATGATGTTTTATTGAATTTTTATTAATTTATTATTATTTTGAACAATAATATAGCGAACGCTACTTCAGGGTGGTCTTTGCGAATGTGATAATATGAAATAGTAGGTACAGAAGAAATAGTTCTTTAAGTAGAAGTAATTCCCACAAAGAAAAGCATGAAATTTGCCAACTTACAACGATTAAAACTTTATTTCACAATAATGTAAGCTCCTGAGTTATTGCTCATTGAAAATTGAAAATTTTCTTTTCTAAATAAATATTTACTTGTTTTACCAATGAGCGACATGTATTTGATTATTGTTGTGTAATATATCAAATTAAAGGAAATTTGACGCCCTTTCCAATAATTCTAATTACGTAATTGTGGTTGTTTTAATTCTTAAGTTATTGAGCGTTTAGTAAAGAAAATGAGAAAAAGGGGAAGTAGTTCCGGTAAACACTTATTTTTTTGTTTTTGATGTGTCATTAAATGAAGATAAATTTATTATTATTTAGAACGATAATATAACGCAACATGAGGGTGTTGTTTTGCGAAAGTGATAATATGAAAGGAATTGGGGTGCAATCTGAGTTAGAATGTTGCCGAGAGCATATTGCAGCAATAATTAATTAACGAACGCGCCGAATGCTGTAGCATTATATTCGGGGGAGCGGGGCGCGCATAATGTATGCACATCAGAGCGCACATGTGGGAATCGGGGGGGACGGAATGGTATGAATTTAAATCGCTTGCGAATTATGCATTACCGCACTTTGCATTGCATTGCATCGCCAATCCGTGCGGATTGTGCGCCACGTGCGGTCTGGCATTAAACCGCATTCCATCCCGCCGCCCCCAACCCCCCGGCTCTTCCAACATATTTTAATATCGCCTTTATTAAGCTTTGCGAAGAGTTGCTCAAAGCTAAAAGGACAATAGGTCGCATATTATATGCTTATTGTTGTCCTGCCGGTCTCCGAAGTAATCAATTATTGTTTGGCCCACCCTACGGTATTAACTCACTCGCAATTACAATGCGCGTCCGACTTGATCTGCTGTGCAGTGCACACACGTGGATCCAGAGCAGGGCTTCAGCAGTGCGCATCCCCTTTGACAGAAATGCATGGATTACCGGCGCAGAGCTCTACTTCGCGTGGAGAGTATGGGGGGGGGGGAGGGGGGTAAGTTTGTTGGTGTTTGACTGCTGCGAACATTTAAGCCGCATTGTCCTCCGTCGCCGTTGCGTAACAAACTCGGGAGGGGGGCGCATTGTAATGTGCAAACTATTATCGTGGACGGCTTGCTCGCTTTCCAGCTTAGCGATGATTCCCCCCGCTCGCTCGCAATCGAATGCAAATGCGCGACCGGGGGCCCCAAAGTCAGAGTACACATGTCGGAACAAGCCGCCGTGACCATGCGAGCGATCCATTGTTTGCCGGTGGTGGTTGGTCGTGAGTCGTGACTTGTCGTTGTCGCGCATAAGTCTTCTTCGCGAAGGGCGATAATACGAATTTATAGGGACATACATGCTGCTGGCTGCACTGAAGTTTGTAACATTGCAACTGAATTTGTGACTGTTACCCAACTCGAAACTCAGCGGGGAAATTTAGTCTTTGGACACGCAAATTGAATTGCCTGTGCTTGAGGGCGAAAAAAATTATCCATAATGCCGAAACGATGGGATTATTCATCATCCCTTTTCCGTGCAATTAATTTCCTCGCTGGCGCGACGCCAGTTTTTCAATAACGAAATTGATTTCGAAATAACATTTACAAATTAGCGCGTTACAAGTGTTCAAACACGGA